>BQNB010032319.1:8330-53269 GCA_026074375.1 Tanacetum coccineum | reverse complement strand
AATTGGTATCAGAGCCTACAAGATTGATGAATTGATTTGGTTTGTATTTTTGTTCTTCTTTCTTTCTTGATCTCGAAAAAAAGGGGTTTTTGATTTTTTTTGTTGTTAGTTTGATTCTTGATTCAAAGATGGTTTATGTTTAATCCAATATCATTCAAACCATCTTGTTAGCAATCAACGATCTCGTGTTTTTTTGTTGTTCATTTTGTTTTGGTTCGAAAAGTATTAAAAAAGACGTGGGGATCGAACGAGTTTTCGTCGTCTCGATCGAACGAGTGGAAACGCAGTTGGACTCGAACGAGCGACATTCGTGTGTGGATCGAACGAGTGGAAAACAAGACAATCGAACAAGGGGTTCGCTCAAGGGGATCGAACAAGATTGATCGAACTAGAAGGATCGAACAAGACCTTCGAACGAGTGGATCGAACAAGCGATCGAACGAGTGGATCGAACAAGCGATCGAACGAGTGGATCGAACAAGCGATCGAACGAGTGGATCGAACAAGCGATCGAACGAGTGGATCGAACAAGCGATCGAACGAGACGATCGAACTAGACGACCGAACAAGCAAAAATAATTTTTGTGTCGGATTGTTCCGAAATTTTTATACCAGCTCGAAAACGGCCCAACGGTCAAGACTCTTCTCTTTGAGTAAGAGCCCTGTCATTTTTTGGCCATTCGGAGTCATTTAGGCCCTCAAAACTGCATTTTACTGTTTAAAAATTACCCGAAAATCACAAACCTCACACCAAGTCATCAATCATCAATCACTTAAGATCAGATCATTCATAAACAACGTTATTCAATGGCAACCAATGAAGAAACAAATGCTGCTGGCACCGATACTCGTCCACCAATGTTGGTTGAAAATGATTACGAATCATGGAAGATTCGTATACACAGGTACATTCGAGGCAAACCCAATGGCAAGCTGATATGGAAATCCATCCAGAATGGACCTACACCTCACCCGATGGTCACTGATCCTCCACCTGCTAATTCTACTGTTATGCCCGCACCTAGGAAGAAGCTTGACTCTGAGTTCAATGACGAAGAAAACAAGCTCGAAATGGCTGATACTCAAGCTGAAATCATCCTCAGTCAAGGTCTTCCCCGACACATCTTCAACATACTCAATCAGACAAGCACTGCAAAGGAGATTTGGGATAATGTGGAAATGCTTATGCAAGGATCAGGTAGGACTCTTCAACAAAGGAAGGAAGATCTGTTTGATGAGTACGAACGCTTTCGTGCAATTGGAAACGAGTCCATTCATGACTACTTTGTGCGTTTCCACAAGCTTGTGAATGACATGAAGATTACTCAGCTTGAAATCCCTACTCATCAGATGAACACTAAATTTGTCAACAATCTTCCAGCCTATTGGGGTAAGTATGTGACTAATGTCAAACAGAACATGGATATCTCAACCACACCATATGTTCAGATTTATACTCATCTCAAAGCCTATGAGCCTCATGCCAAAAAGACTCTCAAGAAACAGGAGCAGTCTACAAGTATTGTTGATCCACTGGCCTATGTTGCTCACACCACATCTGCACCTACTCTTTCATCACCCTCAACTCCTAGTCCTCAACCTACTGCTCAGTCTCCGAATGACGCTTTGATGGCCACTATGACTCAGATTGCTAATCTCTTAAGTGGTTTCCAAAAGCAGTTTCCACCAACCAACAACCAGCTCAGGACTTCCTCCAACTCAAGGACTCATGCTACGGTGCATGATGGTCACATTGTTACTGAACCAATTCAGAGGAAAGCTCCAGGTAATGTTGGTAATACAGGTGCTAGAGGCAAGAAGGTGATATGTTACAACTGCAGAGGAGAAGGACATGTTGCGAGGCAGTGTAAAGAACCCAAGAGAAAGATGGACTCTCAGTACTTCAAAGATAAAGCTTTACTGATGGAAGCTAAAGAGAAAGGAGATGTGTTTAGATGCTAAGCAGAACATCTCTCGCTGCTGTGGAATGTACAGCACCTTCATATAACGCCTCAGGCACTGACTATTACAAACAAACATGTTTTCAAAGCAATCATAGATGCATAACTCTGATGTGGATGAAGGCCCAATGCTGCTGTAGCTATTCATGTGGCCATTGTCATCCTCTAGTTCAACTAGTGCACCAACAGTCAATCAATGCGGTACAACTCCAATGACAATCCAATCTTTGATAATGTGGATTATCAGTTGAATCAGGAGATGCACCAGGAAGAACATTTAGACTCCGATGCTGAGACTGAGATTGATGACAATACATCCCGACAACATCAGTATCTCTTGACACGAAGCCCAAAATGTTCCAAAAGAGGATCTGCTGACACATCTGATAAAGTTTCTATGATGCTAATCTTAACTGACTTGCAAACCCAACTAGACGGACATGCTAAGGTTAACCAACGAAAAATGCTTAAAGGTCGAGACTTAAAAAATGAGCTTCTCATGCAAGCATGAAATATAATCGACTAATACCCAAAATGTTCAACATGATCTTGAAAACAAAGTTAGAACAGGAACCAGCCCTAGTTATCCCGGCCGTAACAAGCGTAACGCTGAACTTGTGCAAGAAAACGATTTGCTTAAATCCACTCTTTCAGGAAAAGAAAAATCAATTGCATTTTTACAATCTGAAAAGGAAAAGATTTTTCTGAAGAAAAAGGATCTAGCAAAGTTATCTAGATGAATTAGTTTGTTTAAAGAATGCAACAACAGTTGCACGGATATGTTGCAAAGATTTCAACGATCCAATCACAAAGTATTCCTATGCTTTCTAAAGAACCTAAAGCCGCCACCTGCTGACTTGCACAAGGCCCTCCTAGGTACCCGTAACCCAGGTCTAGTAATGGCCAATGCGTGCTCAACCGTTTTTGTATGATGCTGGACACACAAACCCTTAATTGCATCCAACTCACCATCCCGTTAGTGAACAAGGGATAAGTGAAGAGGTCCTTTGGTTCTCCATGTGGTTAGACAATGCGAGAAAAACACAAAGACAAAAGACATCAAAAAATTAAACAACACAAAGAGGAACACTCGACTAGATATAACTACACTTGCAAGACACTTCGAACGTCTCCTCTAGACAATACGACCTTAAACAATTCGCGCCAACTTAAACAGCAAATTCCGCGTTCCTCAACGCAGGAGAACTCGATCTCGTGGCAAGACAAAGGCGTAATTGCGCGCCTCACTCCTGCCATGAACTGCTAGCCAATAACTAGTAACCCCAAATAGTCCTGTCACTCCTTTTGTTCTTCGTAAAGTCGTCTCACTTTGCTAAAGCGAGTGGAAGTTATGTAGGTCTTGATTTACTTCAAGAAGAAGATACATGAACCTTCTAAACGCACTAGCGAATGTCATACTAATGCTAAACATGAAAATGATGGACCTTAGAATGATGTTACTCATATTCATAGATCCGCGAGGATACCTCATGATATGTTTTCTATATCAATGGTGAGGATTGTGAGTTAGAGGATCATTATGAACCTGCTAACCATAGGAGATGCATTATTAGATCTTGGATTTAATGAATGACTCAAAGACTATGAATGAAGAGATGCTGTCCTAAAGAGATAATCATATTCTTGAAATTTGTTTTATCTTTAACCTATCAGGTTTGAGTGAGTTTCCTTTTAGAAAGGACTCCTAAGGACAATGTTGTATACATATTTATGGTGCGTCAAATGACATAAGTGTTTACTCATACTCAAGTAATTGATTATGATTAAAACTTCTTTATTTATGAACTTTAAATATATAAAGATGATAGCATTGTCATACTTGTTTTCTTGGAAGGAAATATGACAAATTGGATTTCAAGAACTCTTTATTAATTGATTACTTGGCGAGGACGATATGTAGTCAAAATAAGGTTTTGTGAATCCAATATAATCTTAAGAAGGTATACAAAATGCTAGAATCCAAGTATGGATTAAAAACACGCATCAAATGAGCATAATCTTAAGTTTAATTGTTAAATAAATCACTTGTTGGATTCGATTTTTAATTATAAATAAGATAGCTCATGAGTACATCTCAAAGCTAGTGGGAGTAATTGTTTTACTTTTCTAAAATAGATTATGTTATTGAACATAATTAGAAATAATATATATATCTAAGTAAGATTTTATCTCTTAGATTGAAATAAAGTTTCTTGTAAGTATTTTAGGAAATGAAACATGCAACCTTGGTATAATATGTTTGATACATTTAACATATGTGGTGAATTAAGTCTGAGTACAATATGAATTATCATTGAGTGAAACTCAAATGATCTATCTCACATGATGAGATTGAACACATGAATGGAAACCTTAAGTCCCACTAAAGGATTCATTATGTACATCATATTGTGTATGGGGGATTTGACAACATTGGAATCTAATTAAAAGATATTAGAAGGAATATTCTGATTAATGTTTAAATTAGGAATTCATTCCTAGAATTAATAATGAAGATACTATAGATATACATTGTGGTAATCATAGTAAGATCATTATGATCAACAAACCTTGGGTTTGTGTGATATCTAAACATTATTAAAGAAGTGTTTAGAATTTATGGTAGGTTAGCATAGTGTTGTTTGTATACACTAGTACTAGTTTTAATTGAGATGATACTCAATTTTTGTAGAAGCAAGTTTTTGCTGACTACATATGCTTGGTTTAAAAGCATAGTTGCATAATACTATATTAAAAGAATAAGAATACTTTACATTCTGGAAAACTGTTGAGATGACTGTCTTTATTAGGATGTTTTGTGTATGTCATACATCTTATGAAATGTAATGTGACTAGACTCATGTAAGTTATACTTATAAGTGAGTGTGCACTTACAAAATAACAATCATCATAATTATTCAAAGTACTTCACTATTTGTGAATTTTCAAAATAAGTATTCTCAAAGTCTCATAAGATCATGAACTAGTTGACTTGTTTATGGAACTTATGCCTTACCACTAATTGTGATTGTTATGGATAAGACATTAGTACTTAACTGGGAACATCATGCACTGATCTTATTTGGTATTTAGATAATGGAACTGTAAGCAGTTGTATTAAATAATGAATTGACATACGTGGTATGATCGTTTTCATTTATACTACTGTGTTCTATATTTGCATGTTTAAATCCTTAAATAAATTTTTTATTTATTCTAAAACTATGTCCATTACCAGTTAACAATATGGGAATATTTTTAAGACAAGGTAAATATGAGTGTTTGGTTGTATTATGGAGAATACATAAAGATGATTCTGCCAGCTTCACATGTTATTCAAAGAGGTTGAATATTGGATACCCCACCTGTGTAAATCACTTTATGGATCAACGTCATTGGGTGCATTACACACATGGTAAAAGTTATGTTTATCCTCAGACTTGAGATACAAGCTGGTTTTGCATGTATGGATAGCATGTCTTGATTATAAGCCTACCGCTAGTCTGTCAAAAGGTAGTTATAAGGGCTATTTTTAGAAGTGTTTTGAAGTACATGACGAACACTTGTAGTCAAAAAAGAATTTGTTCCTCCACATGTTTGGGAGTTAGATACTTACTGGGCCCCTCGTTGGGTTGATCAGATGTGTACGTGGCCGCGTCCAAAGTGTAGTTAAGATGATTCTTTTTACATTTGGTAATCTTGATCAATACAGATGCGAGAAACAAAATCATTAAACTGTAGAATTACTATTGATCCATATCCATATTTAACATGTATATGAAATAAAAGGATACGACTAACTGAAACCATTAAAGGCTGAGTTGTTTACCGAAACTATATACTCAGGTATTTCTGGGAGCATTGATAATGTTGCTAGACTATTCGTCAATGTTAGTATGTTATATTCAATGACCATGACATTCGCAAGTAGGAGCTGTTGGTTTGTGCTCATGTCATACGGATATTTATACGGCTAGGAATACGTGAGCCTATGGGGTCACACACGTTATACACATAGATATCACTCTATTGGTATATATATAATAAAATAAGCGTATATTTATTATATATGTATGAATACTCGATTAATGTATATAATAATATAAGTGTATATTTATTATGTATATTAATATTCCAACGATAGAATACTAACGGTCGCTAATTAGTTCGTTTACGAATAATTAACTATAAGGCTTTTTAATTAATGGGTAATTATATGTAATTAACCATAAATATTAGAAAACTTAAAAAGTCAACACCAAGGGTGTATTTGGACTTTATGGGGGCCGGCCGTATGGAAGGAAAAGAAGAGGGACCAAAGTGTCAAGATTAGGTAGCTTTTTCCCCAAGCTATGTAACCCTAATCCTAACACTATAATAGAGGATCCCTAGACCTCATTATTTATCTCATTCCCTTCTTCTCTTCTCCTTGTAATCGAACCAAAACAAACAACCTTTAGGGTTTTTGGTTTTTTCGACTACTTGACGTATTCTTGAGCGTTGGTTCGTGGAACTAGCATTCGGGTGGTATTGTTCGACGTGTAGTGTATGAACTGCGTGGAGGTTACTTACTTTAGTAACTTGAAGGTTTTCGGTTTAGCATGTATTACACACATGCGCGTACTTGAAGAAGTCTCCGGCTCTTCACGTAGCTTGGTTGCTATTCGGTATGTTTTCTGTTTATTGTTTATGTTAATTATAAGTGCTATATGAATTAGACCCGTGGCGTAGCTCGTTTAATATTCACATAATATTAGGTTATTTAGATAACAATTTCCAACAATAGTCACGAAAATGTAAGTATAAATGTTGAAAATCAAAGATTTGTAAAGTGTGTATGACTATTTTAACCCGATATAATAGTCACAAAAATGTAAGTATAAGTGTTGGATCAAAGATTTCATAAAGTGTGTATTGCCTAGTATGCAATATCCAAAAGAGTGATTACGATTACACTAAGATCATGACACTTCAGCTCCGACTTGTATTGTATGCCGATCTTTTCTGGCACTATAAGTGTTCATGTGTGTGTAGTTCAATGGATCCGACATGATATAACGTTCGTTAGTTCAATCCGTCGAACTAGTGAGCGCTACTCACCCGAACGGGGGTGTCAACCCCAAATAGATCTATTTTATAGCATTCACGCTTACCCCATGTAATTAGCAGTTCTTGCCACTTATGCTAATCCGTAATCATTTGAATAAAAGTAAAGTTGTTGCGTACATAAGTGAAAACAAGTAATTAATAGTTCATGTCACTTAAACATTCTGTTCGAATATATATGTTATAAAAATTGCTTTTATAACTTTATTTAGTGTGAGTCTTTTAAATTAACTAATACCACATCATTAGTATACTTTAAGTCCCCTAATTTATGTCTAATTAATTTATGTCCAATATGTCCAAATAAAATATCCACAACAATTATTTATTTATAAAACTATATAAATAAATTTGTAATAATTAATTCTCAAGTAACTATATAAATCATCCATCACTTGTAATCTATCAAATAATATATGTTTTTGCATTCTAACATATTTTAAACACCTTTTCATCATGAATGTATATTTCTTTGATTTTCTATAAACTTGTTTTATTTTTTAAACTTTATAAAATAAATACTAGATAGTGATTAAACAATATAACAAATATATATGTAACACCCCCAAAAATGTGTCGCGGCGGAAATATGTCTGGGAGCGTTACTTCATAATACGCAGCACTAGATACAAGAGAACGACCTCTAAATGTGTCGTTTGAAAAGTAATCTCGTTGATTTCCTTGAAATTGACATAACATTTGTCCCATAATTGCATCACAATGAAAAACTTGAAAACAACCCAACGAAATTTGATCATTTGAATATAAGTAGAAATCCATGAATGAAATCTTATCAAATTTAGACTCCAGTGCATATCAAGTAGGCCAAGCATCTAATTCACCTGAGAAAAACATGCTTAAAAATGTTAACATAAAGTTGGTGAGTTCATAGGTTTCTGTAAATATAAATGTTGAACCAAAGATCCGTAAAGTATGTATAACCGTTTAAATCCTTAAATGTTCTTCCAAAATGTATGTATGATTTTTAGAAATCAAGAGTTGTAAAGCATGCATGACCATTTAAATCCCCAAATAGTCACCAAAACGTATGTATAGTTGGACCACCTTTGTTCAAAGTATGTATTGCCACTTTATTCAAGGCACAATAAATATTCATGTGTGTATAAAACAGTGATTACGATTACTCTAAGTTTATGAAACCGATGCACTAATGTGTACCTATCGCAGGTGTCCCCTCCAGAAAAGAATATGTACTCCCGTTACAGGTGTCCCCTCCAAGAACACCCGGGCAGTAATGTACCCTTTATAGGTGTCCCCTTCAAGAACACCCGGGCAGTAATGTACCCCTTGTAAATGTCCCCTCCAAGAACACCCGGGCAGTAATGTACCCCTTGTAGGTGTTCCCTCCAAGAACACCCGGGCAGTAATGTACCCCTTGTAGGTGTTCCCTCCAAGAACACCCGGGCAGTAACTTGTTGTTATCAGTTCAATCCGCTTAAGCAAATCCGTAATCATTTTAAAAGTAAAGTATGTATTTGTGACCAAAAATGAAGTCAAGTAATGTATCTCATAGCGAGCTATGTAAATGAGTGTGTAAACCAATTTGTAATCAACCATGTAAATGCATTTGCAAACAAGCATGTTCTCACCCAAAAAAAAATATGTAAAACAAGTAAAACATGGGGCTATAAACTCACATTGATGTTGTAGAACGATTGGCAGAAATGCACACATAGCACAACACAAACGGAAACCGGAACGGCTCGACCAAGAAGTTGCGATTTATCCTAACGACTATGAACCACTAGCCTAGGATAATGTATTTGGGTTTCCCGATGAATGGTTACGTCAACGCGACACGTTGACAAAAGATTTAGATCTCCAGTTGTAATAGTTTGGTGGTTGGTTAAATAAAATAAATCGAAAGTAAACGCAAAGTGTGTAATATATTCCGTATATATTACATATGAAAAATAACAATTATATAACTCATACCGTGAATTATATAACAAAGATAAATAATCAAATAAATAATCGAGATATATAATACTTTGTAAGTATTATATAAGAAACGTGAGAAAATAATTAAAACAAATAGTTTGACACGTTTTCGAAAATCACCACTTAATTAAATAAAAAGTTCTTGCATATATGTAAACGTATGTTTTAAGGTTACAAATTATGTTAAACGATGTTTGTAAAGCTTTTACAACAGTTTTGATGTTATCTTCTACGGAAATATTATAAAATCTTATTTTATAATTTAGTACTTTGTTTCCTTGACGGATTTCTATAATAATAGAATTATAGTGAACATTACTAGGTATAGTAATTTATAGAAATTTTGGCATAACTTATTCGTTTATAAGACATTTCCCATTTTTACAAAGTATAGATTTTGTTTGTTTATCCGGTTATTGTATAATTACAAATTTATAATTTTAAAACTATATAACTTAATCCTTTTCAATCAATCCGTGTTGCAATTACTCGCGTGTTTTAAATATATATATATATATATATATATATATATTATATATATATAATTATATTATATATATATATATATATATATATATATATATATATATTTATATATTTATTTAAACGCTAACGAAATAAAAAAAAGAAAATAAATACTTACGTTTATTTAACATTTAATACCTACCATTATCCGGTTTTTTATATAAATTTTGTAATTACGTTTTATTGTCGTCTTTATATCATCGAACGCGCCTTATGTTTTTTCGCTAAACCAAACACACCCTATGTTGTTTCGCAGCCAACCAAACGCACCCCTTATGGTCATCTTATAAAACTAAACGCACCCTTGTTTTGAAACTATCAAACCAAACACGCCCGTATGTGTCTTTCTTAAACCAAACACACCCTATGTTGTTTAATCTGCCCAACCAAACACCCATATTGCTGTTAAACCTAAACCCAAACGCACCCTTGTGCAGTTTCTACTAAACCAAACACACCCTATGTGGTGTTTTCTTATACTAAACGCACCTGTGTGCTGTTAAACAGCCATCCAAACGCACCCTTGTGTTGTTATCAAACAAAGCCACCATTTGGTGCTATTGCCAAAACCAAACGCACCCTTGGTGCTAAATTGTAAACCAAACGCACCCTAGGCTGTTATAACAAAACCAAACGCACCCTAGGCTGTTATAGCAAAACCAAACGCACCATGTTGGTGCTTATGTTAACCCAACGCACCCTAGCTGCTGAGAACACCACCAAACGCACCCTCGGCTGATGAACCCAGACCCAAACGCACCCTATGTCGCTGACCCAGATCCGAACGCACCCTCGTGGGTGTTTATAACAAAACAAACCCACCCTTGGTGGTGGCTGCCACCCCAAACGCACCCTTGTGGGTCTGACAGAAAAACGAACGCACCCTTTTTGTTGCTGATTACAAACAAAACGCACTCATGTTGGTGTTTAAAACAAAACGCATCCTGTTTGGTGGTGGTTTTAACAACCAAACACACCCTATGGTGCTTCGTGGCAGGGTGAGGATGGTGGTTGCGGTGGTGATGGTGATGATAGCAGTGGCGTGGTGGTGGGGTGCGGGCTGTGGTGATGATGATGGTGGTGTTGTAGTGTTTGCCTTGGCTGTGGAGGTGGCGACGAGGGGGTGGTGGTGGTTGAAGATGAGGCGCGTGGCAGCGAGTGGGGTAGTAGATCGGGTAGATCGGAGATGGATCTACATTATTATAAATTTTGGGTGGCGGCGGCGGTGGGAACTCACTGGAAAAAGAGAGAATGTGTGTGTGTTTATATATAATGAAATGAAATAATTATAATAACTTATATATATATATATATTAAAAGTTATAAAGTAAAGTGGCAAGTCCAATATAGATGAGGGTTAATTTTATAAATATTTCCACAGGGACCAAAAGTGTAACTTTTGTTAAATAATGGTTCGGGTCTCGTTTGAGCCACTTAACGGAGGATTCAAAATACGAAACTTGCGTCATTGCGTTCCAATTTATTTTTCCTATAAAAATGAGTATTCATTTGATAGTATTTCATAAATATTTTTATAACATTTATAAAAATATTTGTTATTTATTTGGGAACCCGGTTACGCCTTGTCCGAAAAATAAATTTTAACTCGAATATTCGCGTTATCAACAAACGCTTTTGAATAAAATCCTTAATATTTTATTAAATATTTTTATTTAATAAAATGCGATAATTAAATATAATTTAATTATTTTCGTGTCGGCACGCGTTGTGTGCGTTGTTCAGAATTTTGCGAGGGTATTTTAGTCACTTTCTGTTTGTTTTCGGGTCTCGGGCAAAACTAAAAAGTTGTCCGAAATGTCGTTTTACATCAAATTGCTTTAGAGTCCGAGTTGTGAAAACGTGGTTTAGCGGGTCGTTTTTGATAAGTCAGCTTAGGATTAACATATATCTTTTTCGTTTTCAAGTCAAATAAGTTCCGAAAATTTTACCGGTTACGCGGTAATTGTTTTTATGAGACAATAAAAGATCAAAAGTCAAAGAGTCAAATGGTAAAATAGTCATTTAAAATTCTGAAATTTGCCAGTTGTTACAATATATGAATGAAAATAAAATGATTTTGAAAGTGTAGGGTTTATGTTAGACCTTATGTGAATGAATGAAGAAGATTAACACAATCAAACCTAGATCTTCAACCCAAAATCCTTTTATCAAAACCCTAGTTTTCCTTGAAAACCCTAGTTTTCTTCCTTGTGAATACCCTTGATTAAATGAATCCCTAGCCTTGAAAAACCCTTGATACACCTTAGATATCAACCCTAATCACACTTGTATGCTTGTATTGTCAAGAAAATGGAAACTATGAAATCTTTTAGAACCCAAAGTTGAGCCGTGGGTTTGGTTTGTGTGGGAGAGAGTTTTGCTTATGATTTTTGTGTTGTGAATATGTGTGTGAATGGCTTACAATATGGTCCTATCTATAGTTCAAGTATGTTGACAAACCACTTCACAAAACCATGGATTAGGAGTGGTTTAGCATAATAAGTACATGTGCTCTCCTCCTCCCTAGGAGATGGCACGTCTAGGAGTACAAGGAGGACAAGAGAAGCCTTGATATCTCATGGATAAAGAGTTTATGGTTTACATGTTGGGTAAAAGGAAGGTAGGGATTAATTAGAAGTGACATTAGTGGAGGACTTGTGTTTATTAGTTGTGTGTTTATAAAAGTGGACGGCCAAACTCTTAGTTAGGATAGAAATGATATAAATTTTGTGTTTTGGGTATAAGAGTGGGTATTTGT
This sequence comes from Tanacetum coccineum, assembly GCA_026074375.1. Lineage (NCBI taxonomy): Eukaryota > Viridiplantae > Streptophyta > Magnoliopsida > Asterales > Asteraceae > Tanacetum > Tanacetum coccineum. The sequence continues at coordinate 40,957 of BQNB010032319.1, read as the reverse complement.
TGAAGTATAGATGGGTATTGGTGTTTCCATGAATCCATAAATGTAATTTATTGCGAAACGTAAGCATTTTATGTAACCAATAAAAATAAAAAGTGAAAAGTTATAAATTATCTTTGTAATAATTCTATAACACTTGCTTGACGTAAACTTCTATTTGTTTGATGACGGTTTGCGCTGAATGTTGATTTTTTGCTTACGCGATTTAACTAAATTATGAAAATTAAATGTAAACGCGTAAAAGTTTAAAATAAATAGTTGAATATTTATTGACGTAAAATGATGTGAGAATGCGGATTGTTACACATATGAGCCCTTGATGTTGTTGTTGTTAGGCCCATTCAGTGCCTAATGATTTTTCACTTGGATTTGAATACATAATATCCTAAGTGTTAAATAACCTTTAACATTCAAAGGTCAATAAGTGAACAGTCACTCAATGAGTTGCCTTCAAGATGCTCAGCCCGAGTCTACAAAAAAGACTCTAGCATTCAGTGAGGCGGTTCAATGAATGAAGCCTGAGCCAAAGAAGAAGGTGATGGGTTCAGTGAGTTGTGGCAATAGACTAATTGAGCCCTATAAGATCTTTAACAGCTAGAAGACCTTGAAGTCAAGAGACTAAAGAATAGGCGGGATAGTTTGAAATGGATAAGTCCAAGCTCTTATCCACCTGAAGTCAAACTATCCTGAATAGGGTATGAAGACAAGGTCAGTGTCAGCACTCACCTTAGAAAGAATGTTTATTCCATACTTAGAATAGAATTGTAATAGAGACACAGTTGTATAATATGTACTAGCCTATCAGCATTGGGAGATGCTCTTATCACCCATGTGGGTGCTACCCCACCTAAGTAGTATAAATAAAAAAACGTCTTGCAAAGGAGTAGGTTTAAGTTTGTGCATTCAAATTTGTATCTTTCACAAACACCTACTCCTTCAATATTTACTAAGTCTCCGAGCAAGCCTAGTTGGTTAGCATAGTAGTCAACTTTGCATAACACTTTAGGTTTATGTAAAGTTGTTAGTGAGGAGATCACACACACACACATTGTCATTCAATCCACATTGTAGTTTCGCATACAATGGGGTATAATTCTTAATAAATATAAGAGTTAAACGTTAAAAATTAGTTTTGTGTTCTTTACTGTTTTATACTTATATCTTGTCAAAACTGATTTTTATTGGCATTACCTAAAGCCATGAGTTAGTTTATCTTAACTACTATAGTTTTGGTCACTAACTCAAAGGGAATAACAAGTGGTATCAGAGCAGAAGGTTTGTAAAACTCTTTTAAATCGGCTTTGAGTTTTAAAAACCTAGATCCTAAAATAGCTGCTATAAGTAATGTACCCCAGCTAGTAGACAAAAAGGAGGCAACTACTCTGCTGTTGCTCCTCGTCTAGAGCCTGAAAAATTTAACAAATGGAAAAATAGTTATATCTAATTTTATAGCTGAAAGAAAAAAAGGCGAATTTATTTTATGCAAAAAATATTCTTATTAAGAGTTTCTTGATTTAGTGGTTAAAGCTAAAATTGTTTTAGGGGTTTTGGTCGAAACAGTATTACTGCATTAAACCTGAAACTGTTTTTGGGGTTTTGGTCAGAATAATGAATAAAATGCCTGATTATGCTTGTTGTATCATTACAATTAACATATTTTAGAAATACAATTTTCCCTAATTGTACTTTATCTAGCTGTCTATCATACTTATCTTCATAGTCTCATACAATCATCGAGCTTCTCGCCCACTACTACAACTAAAATGATATGTATGATAAACGAGTGGAGAAAGTAAAATTGGCCAAGGTTGTATTATCTTTGTTTTGTGGATCAAGGACGCACAATAAGTTAATTAAGTATATTAAAAATAAAAACACTATTTTGGAGACAAATTTTGTTATTCTCGACAGCGGCTAAGTTATAGAACATCCTAGCAAAGAGCGGGTTGACAAAGAGTTAATTGGGTTAATATATGTGATGAATGCATACTAATATCGACATGAGGAGGGCGGAAGACACCGCTATATTTTTTTTATCATGCTTGCAGCTGGAAGGTTACTCACGAAGAAGCTTTGATAAAGGCTATAAGAAGCTTTCGTCAAAGGTTCTTCTTGACCAAACTTCTCCTTGCATGTCTCATAGGAAACCTTTATAATGACATCTCACGCCCCTCACCTTAATATTAGTTTTAAGTGTCACAAGAAAAAACACTGAAAAAACACATGGTACCATGATGAATTTTTTTAAGAGTCAACTAAGCTTAAGATAATCTGCATCTTGGTACGCACAAACTTACTAAGTTTGCAGCCATGGCAGATTCGTCTTCTATAAAATGTAGCATATCGAGGTGTCAGATGAAAAATGCTTCGTCAAGTCCACGAAACGTGCGAACATAATAAACTGTAATTCGCAGTCGTGTTTTCGATTGTTGGAAGTTAAAATTATAAGAGGTTATGATGGTTGATTATTTTATGCGTTCGAATATAGTCGACCAAAGTTGACATTGTTCGTATCTTGGCAGGGGACTTATTAAGTTTGCAGCCATTCCAGGTTCATCTTCTTTTCTAGATTCTTTGCAGATCTAACCTTCATCAAATCAGACATTCAGAGTTGTAAGATGAAATGTGCTTGCATAGAATGGAACCTTTTTTACGTAATAATGTTGTAATCTCTTTTTAATTAACTCGTTTGTTAATGAGCATCTCAGATAATAGTTTATACGACATATCGTTGGTGACATAAGATTAAGTGGAGTTATGTTCATAAACCTCCGTTAGAGAGTCTTTTTGTTAAAATGAGCAGTAGCAGTGAGCTGTAGCAGTGAGCTGTAGGGTATGTTTGGCAAAATTAGCTGTAAGCTGTATTCTGTAACTTGTAAACTGTAAAGCTGTATAATTTTTTTCAATAAAAGTGTTTGGTAAATTAGTTGTTGACTATAATTATAAGATGTAAAATGACTTAAAAGGACATATTTAAATAGATTATATTATGATCGGAGGGTATATCAATAATCTACAAATTTAACAACTCCTAACAATTTTAAAAGCTTCATCAATCAGCTTTTCATTTAGGAGCTACTTGTTTAAAATAAAAGCTTAAAGTTGGTGCATCCAAACAGAGCTATTTATTCTGGAAGAGATTATTTTTATAACAAAAATCTTACAGCTCTACATTAAGCTTCAAAAAAGCCCTTGCCAAATAGGCCCGTAGTAGTGAGCTGTAGCAGTAAGTTATAGCTGTGGGCAGTAGCTGTGAGCAATAGCTGTGTGCAGTAGTTGTCACAGCTCACCGCTCATTTGCCACAGCTTATTAAACAAGCATTGAAAAATTAGCCTTCCTAAAAAATAGCAACGCCCACTGCTCTTTTGCCAAACGACCAATAAAAATCAAAACGCTTACCGCTCCTTTTGCCAAACAAGCACTAAAAATCAAAATGCTCTTGTTCACCGCTCACCGCTTCAAAAAGCTCAACCACCGCTCCGTACCAAACATACCCTCAGAGCATCAAGTTTATAAAAGAGATCGAGAAAACGACAATTTCATATATGTAAACTAGGGAGAGAGAAAAATGAGTGGATCCATTTACAAATTTAGTAAACTAGGCGAGTACCCGCGCATAGCGGCGGAAAACCCTAGCGGCCGATAATTAACGATATGCAATAGCGGCCGATTAAAAAAAGAGTTATGGTTTGAGTCAAAATAAAAAAGTCCAAACATAATATTAGTAAGTCGATTTATGTTATTATTTCTATTTGTGCCATGTTTATTAGTGTTTCCCATATTAAAATATATTGGCTTTCTTACAAAGGAAGGTGGGCAGCAAAGGGTTAGTAGTGTGGGTATGTAAGAAGAGATGGTTATATGTGTTAGATGACATAAAAAAGTGTGTGTGTGTGTGTAGGAGAGTTGAAGATAAAGAAGGTGGAGATGTTTTGGTTTATTCCTTATTTTAAAAAACCGCGTAATATCTTCAATTTCCAGTCGTCATCAAGATTACATAAAAAGAGATGGTTAGTAGTGTGGGTGTGTAAGAAGAGATGGTTATATGTGTTAGATGACATAAAAAGATAGTGTGTGTGCGTAGGAGAGTTGAAGATAAAGAAGGTGGAGATGTTTTGGTTTATATATGAGCTAGGAAATCATTCCTTATTTTAAAAGTCAAAACCGTGTAATATAATACAGGCTACAATCATTTCCTTAATATAATGTGTTCAATTTCCAGTCGTGATCAAGATTAAACACTTTCCAAAAATAATTTCAACTTTTCAAGAATTGAGTAAATCTCCTTTATGGAGTATAGATTTATACACATTTAAGTATCTAGCTTGTACAAAACATATACATACACTCTACACAACAAAAAGTATAATAAAAAATAAACACAAATCTACGTAATAATTTTAAACGACAAATACGAAAAAACTTACAACTAAAAAAAACAAATTATAGTAACAATCATTTTCTAGCATTCACTTTCACTCGATCATGTACAACGCAAAGATGTACATATCATTTCATCAAAATACTTACCAACCAAACACAAACAAATTATACTTGTCAACACCGGCGAAGATTCCGACAACAGAGATAGCGGTGACAGGTTCTAAAAAAATGTCAAAATTTTATAACAACTCAAATTTACAAGAAATGTATAGAAATCAAAACCTTCCGAAACATAAAAAAAATACATTGTTCTATAAACAAAACTAAAAAATAACAAAAATGTACAAAATAAACTTTATTACAAATAACCATTTATACAAATATTATAACTTTGAGAATAGAAAATTTCTATCTTGGCAGCGGTCACCGTGTGTATTTCGGTGACGTCGGTGAAGATTCCGGCTACGCCGACAATTTTTCCGGCGACGTCAGTAAATATTCTGGCAACAACCTCGCAGCAGTGAATCTACAAAAAAAGTGTCAAGATCTAATAGCAACTCATATTTATATAAAATAGATCTATCCAAAACCTTCAAAACATAAAAAATAAAGATTTTTATTAATCAAAACCTTCACATACAAATATTAACAATAACTTTAAGAATAATACATATATACATATTCCAGCAACACTAACAGCGGCGACTTAAGCATTTTCTGGCGAGATAGCTGTTCAGCGACGGCAGCCATCGGCGGTGGGGCGGCAACCGATGGTGGTGGGCGGCAGCCGGCGGTGGTTAGAGAGAAACTGAGTTTTGTTTTAGAGAGAGAGAGGAGTGAATGAGAATTGAGCGAACGAGAATCGTGTCATGGGTATAATAGATTTATATAGGCATGAGGCTATTAATTTGAACTTTTAAATTAACAATTAGCATTCAATGAAATTAACAATCACACATTTAATGTCAAGATTTTTAGTTTCTAAGGCTTGTACATTTAGTTTCCAAGGCTTGTACATTTTTCAACTTTCAATTCCTACTCTTTTCAAGAATGGGTGGAAAATGCTTTATAATGTAGTATAGATATAGATTATACATCTATTACTTATAAAAAGAAATGTTGCATTCGGACGTCTAGGCGCTAGATGGGGATTAACCATCTTTACTCGGTTTGATAAAAAATCAATTAATATACCGATTAATCGGATAAAAATTGATCATATCGGCAAAATCTGTGACACCCCCAAAATTTCCAATCAATAAATTAGCCATTTTCGTTTAGTAGTTTGAATTTTAAAAAGTTTCGTTTAACTTTTCCGCTTAACCGGGAAGTTTTCCCGCTTTTATCTGAGAATCGTCACCGAGAGCGAACCGGGATACCTAACGTTGTAGTATTTTGGCAATAGCCATGTTTTTATATTTTATGGCAATATTTAAAATTTCATAATTTTCGGAGATACCGTTATTCGTTCCATTACTTGCGTAAACCGTGTTTTGTTTAAAAATGAGCATATGCATGGAAGACTTTGAAATTAAATCGAATAATAAAGCACTAGCATCATATAGTATTAAAAAATCATTTTTGGTCCCCCTCCTCATGCATGCATGCGTCCAAACAACCTTAATTTAGAGACCAAGTTTGAATTCAAATTGCAATAAGACACGTTCTTATTACATGTTTTGTCCTAGCTTAATTCTAATTGGAGGATCAAATTGGTCCCCTCCCTTTCTTTGTCCCATTCCCATGGCACACACACAAACACATACCTAGTGTGTAAAGTAAACTTGTTATTATAAACCATTTGTTCTCATTTTCTCATTCATAATACACACACACTTCACATTGAGTTTTTTTTGCTCTCTTGTTTCCCCTAGTCCACGAAAACACACACACACACATATAAAAAAATTCATAACTTTCATTTTTGATCAAAAACTCTTGAAGATTTGTTGAAGGTTTGATCATTTGTATCATTCGGGTATTTGTTAAACAACATTTGGGTTGTTCTAATCTCATTCTTCCTTCTAAAAACCTTCAAACTTTGCAAGTCTTCAAATTCTTAAATAACTTGTACTTTTCTTATCATCTTGATGCATAAATGCTAGTTGTACAACTTATTTTGTGAAAACAAGATTTTAAAACTACATAAACCTTAAAAGGTTAGATATATATTTCAAAAAATATAAAAAGAAATATAAGGAAATCATAGTTTTGTGATCGTGGTTATTTTCGTGTAAAAAAAATGATATGTTATAGCTTATAATATTCGGCTTATGTTATAAAAGCTTTTGGAGAGCTTATTTGACTATTTTGAGCTTATTTGGCTTATCCTTTGGTTCGGCCCAAACTAGGGTGTTAAGATTGGTAGAGGTTGTGAGGTCACGGGTTCGAGCTTGCTACCTATTGACATCCCAATTGATTCCAGTAATTCTTGTATTTTTGCATAAAAATTTTTAACAACTTTTTATAGCTAAAAAGTAAAGGACTTTGTGTGAAATGATTTTGTATAAAAACCTGAAATAAGCTGTGCTAAAAGTGACAGTATACTCTAAGAAGAACTAAAAATGTGCTAAGGCCTAACTGTTTGGCTTTTTAAGGCTAAATAACTAAGGAGTAAAGGCAACATAAGCTAATCAAACTGTAAATATGCAAGTAAGCTACATCCCTATAAGCATTATGGAACGAAAAATAAGCAAATTAAAAGTAGAGTTTAATTACTAATGCTTGAATGCAATAATGTTACTAAAGGCTTTTGAACATTAAAATTCTAAACTAAATATACTAATAAGTGTAAATAAGACTCGTAACCTATTAAATAAGCTAAATGGGCCTAAAAACTAACTTAATAAGCAGGACTAAACATAATAAATGCAAAATCTCAATAAGATTCATGAAAGCAATTATGCTTATCTGGCCAAAATTGGTTACTCCTAACAAGCAGTAAGGGGGCACTTTTTAGCTTATGTTTAAGCTAGTAAATATGATCATTGTGGCTTAGCGATTATAAGCATGCAGAAGCTTATAAAACCAAGCGCTTTCTAAATCTTCAATCAGAAAACATTTTGAAATCAGAATATGCTTATGAAAAATCTAGGTTGAAAAAGCTGATTATATCTCAGTAGCTTGAAGTTTTCTCAAATGTATTCTGAAAAGACAAAAGCAAAGTTCGGCCTAAATTTAAGAATAGGAAAAAGACTTTTAAGAAACAATGTGGACAAAATTTAAGCTCAAAACAGATTTGAGCTTGACACCTAAGTGAGCATTGTGCAAGAAATTCATTACCCTAAAATCCTAATTTAGCTAAGCCTATAATTTGTTAAGTGAAAATGACTTTTAATTAAAGAAAACAACTATGAATTGACAGTATTTTTGAGCATAAACTCAAACCGCATACATTGCACCACTTCAACACTATCTATTCTGTACATGCGTTCTCTAACGGCTATAAACAAGCCATGAGAGAACACAAAATTATAAGCGACCTGAATCAAAACTAAAGCCAATATGCTAAGCTATAAAGCTCAAACCTCACAAGATTCGAAACCATATACTTCTTGAATTACACTTAAAATAAGTTTTAAAACTTTTAAAAAACTTATCTAAGCTGATTATAGGCTTAAATTTGAGCTTTTCAAAGTTACTTAAAGGCAAAGACAGCATTAGCAAGCAGTATTAACTCATGTTAAGTATGCTTTCAGAGCGGACTATCGCCACTTGATATGGAGGGTGGCCCGGGGAGAGGGTGTGGTTTGCCTGCTGTGGCGTTGGGTGGGTTAAGTAAATTGAAGAAACCATTTAGTGCTTATAAAGCTAAGAAAAACTTAAACAAACTCAAAACAGATTAAGCACAAAGTAAATTAATGACAAATAAGCACTTAGAACACAAAGATAAGCATTAAAAATGCAGCAAACGAAATAGTAGCGTTTTAAAGCTAAAAATAAGGCAGATTTGTGAAAAAAACATAATACAAAAGGATGATTTAAACAACATGCCTAAGATCAATAAGTAAAATCAATTAATTTTTAAGCTTCAATTGCAGGCAAGAAAGCAATAAATAAGCAATAAGCAATTTAAGCTAAAAAAATGAGAAAGGAAAGAATTACGCAAAGCCACTGTTTGCTCCTAATCAAAGGACGTTAAGTTGGTGTATGTGAGGTGGGTGGTCTCGGCTTGTCGGGTTTGCGGACGGGTGCGGGGGGTGGGATTGGTGTGGTGGTGGGTTGGGGTAGAGATGGGGATAGGGGGTGGTAGGGCCAAGGGGTGAGTAGGGGGTTGTGAGAATGGGGAGTGGGGGTCGGGATCTATTTTTGAGTATTTGGTGTGTGGGGTTGCACGTGGGGGGGGATAGGGGGTGGTGCATTTAGGGTGGGGTGTGGGGTCCAGGGGGGGGGGGGGGAGTCGTGGGTCGGGGCGTAGGATGAGAGTTGAGGGTTTTTTAGAGGGGGTAATGGGGGGTGGGGGGGGGTGTTATGAGGCTTTGGGGGGGGCGGGGGGGGAGGGTGGGTGGGTGCTTTCAATGGTTGAGTACACGTTGTTGTTGGGTGGGGGGTTTGGTTTGGAGGGGTGTGTGGTATGCGTTTTGGGTTATGGTGTCCCTGGGGACAATGGGTGGGGTTTGTTGTTCGGCGAGGGGTGTTGGGGGGGCAGGGGGCGTGGGGGGGCCCCCCGCCCCCCCCCCGTTCTCCCATCCCATTACTTTATGATGGGTTGGGGGCGCGGGGGGTGCGGGCGAGGGAGGGGGGAGGGGGGTGTGGTTGGTAATGTGGTGGGTTTGGCGGGTGGGGGTATGTGGGGGGTGGGCGCAATTAAGCTCTTAAGAGCTTTCTGACTTAAGCTCGCGTATCAAAGATAAGATGGTAAAACCCATAAGCCCTTACAGGTTTGGCTTATCATCCATTTAGCTTTTTTTAGTGATTTTTGAGGTAAAAAGGACTTAGGTTATATAAACTATGGAAAAGTTTATATAGCTTAAGTTAAACAGCTTAAGTAACAAAGGTAAAAAATAGTTTAAGAGGATATTCAAAATAGTTTTAAAACATAAAAATGCATTACTCCTTAATAAAACAAAATTTAACTTAAATATATCAAAACTTTTCATTAAACTAAACCGGGAATACAAGACTTTGAAAAATAAAACTACAATAATACTAAAAGGTAACTACTATAAGTGCTAAAAATAGTATGCCCATAGGATTATAAAAGTCATATTTATAGAAGAAATATCAAAGTCTTGGGTCTTCAATGTGTGTTTCTTCAGTGAAAGGGATTATGAGTGTGTTTCTTGTGTGAGAGAGCTCGAAACCTTCATCTAGGCCATCTACTTTTCTTGGCCACCAAGTTCTATCATCACAGCCATTGAATCCTTGTCTTTGTCCCATTATCGAATGAAAATTGAGAGGATTGCCAAGGTGGAATTGTTGGTTTGTGGTGTGGGGTTTGTTATGAAGTATAGGTTTGTTTTGTGACACAGGGTGATGAGAGTGATGTGAATAAGTTTAATTAGCGGGAAAAAAAGTTTTTGGGTTTGTGTTATAACAGGGTCACGGGGTTACGGTTGAGGGGATAACAATTTAGTCCGTTAAGGATTAACGTTGTGAAACCCCCAGGGACTAACGGTGTAAAATAGTTAAGGGTTTAATGGTTAAATGTTATGGGCTTATATGTATGGGCCTGTTTATAAGGGTTTTGGATTTGGACTTTGGGCTTTTTAATCTTGTAAATAAACACTAATGGACTGGTCCAACCCCGTTAAATGGTGGGGTTAGCCATTAAGTATTTGCTTCGGTTTCAGCTTCGTTTTTTATAAACTTTGACTTGGTTGATTTTTGAGTTTGACTTTGAGCTTTTTCAACGCTCTTTCCGTTCTCGTGTCGGTTTTTGTCCCTTTTTGACTTGATTTTTTGTCTTAGTGAATATCCATTACTACACTAACATAAATCACAATAATCACAAAATTACAATGTATGCTTTTGGTATATTTTTTGGTCCCTTTAGGCCGTTCTTAATAGGCTAATCGGTATTGTAATTAAGCAATTCTAGTAAAACATTAAAAAAAAGTGACCGTGTGGTTGGCATATAATAGCTATTTTTTGTAATTAATATATTCTATCAATTTTTACTCTTTCAAAACTCTTATTAAATACATATAAATCTTTTATTTTTTACACGCACGCTTCGCCAAATTTATTTTGTACATCTAAATCTCAACAATCTTCTCTTAATTTCGAACTATATAAATTAATGTTAAAGCAACTCTCAATACGCCAGGCTTTCAGGGTTATGGGTCGTCAAACAATCTGTTCACAGTGTATGAGGGAAGGTGGAGATGTAGACAAACCCTATTCCCTAGCAAGAGTAGAGAGCTGCTTCCAGGTCATACCAAGGGTAGGAATAATGGCCTCCAACCATGCAAGGGGTAAAGGATCAGACCCTTTGACCGGGCTTTCTTTAATCTCCAGCCTGTTTGTTATGCGACTAGTCTGGTCTGTGGTCTGATTCCTTGACTCCGAGCAATGGTCTGGAGGTCTTTTCTACCCTGGTAGACATGTAAGCAGTCTCTCTACTTTTGGTAGGGATAGGGGTTGTCTACAAATCTCAACTCCATCATTACACTGTGAAAGATGGGTATTGTGACCCTATAAACCGTGAAGCCGGTATTGAGAGTTGCTTTACTTTGTCTATTTTTGAGTTAGATGATTAACGAGAGATGTATTGTTCGAAGTTTGATGAGACATTAAATTTGAAGTGCGTTTGTGTGTTAAAAAATTAAAGATGTATATATTGAGTATTTAGTGTAAGGATTTTTGAAGGGTAAAAATTGGAAAAGAATGGAGTATTAATTACAGAAAAATGGCCTATATTTTGCCAACCCAAGTTCATTTTTTTTTATAGTTTACTAGTTTGATTAAGTTACACTATACCTATTGCCTATTATAACGTGCCTAAACTGTCCAAAATATACAAAGATTCATTGTATTTGTGTTTATTTTGATCTATACCATCTTTTTAAACCGCATGCGTTTTTTGTGATTTTGTTGTGTAGGTAATGGATATGTCACTAATAGTGACGCAAAAATCAAGTCAAAAGGGACAAAATCCAGAGCAACGGAGGAACGGAAGAGCAGTTGAAAAAAGTCAGTCAACCAAAAAGTCAACCAAGTCAAAGTTAAAAACGAAGCTGAAACCGAAGAAATACTTAATGGGCTAACCCGCACCCATTTAATGGGTGGGTGTCAGTCCATATAGTGTTTACTTTACAAGATTAAGTGAAGACATAAAGTCTCAAGTCTCAAAACCCTTATAAAAGACGCCCAATACATATAAGGCCAAGAAAATTAAACCATTAATACCCTTAACTATTTTACAACGTTGTCTACTGGGAGGTTTCACAACGTTAATCCTTAAGGACTAACAATGTTAGTCCCTCAACCTAACCCCGTTACCCTGTTATAACAAAAACCCAAAAAACTTTTTCCCGCCTATTATACTATTCACCATCACTTGTTCAATCAACCCGCTGTGTTCTCAAAAATTACAAAATGCTATCTACTTTCATGACATAAACCCCACACCACAACCAACAATTCCACCTTGGCAGTCCTTCTGTCAATTTTCATTCGATAATAGGGACGAAGACTAAGGAATCGCAAGGCGCATTTGATGATAGAACTTGGTGGTCCAGAAAGTGGAGGCCTTAGGATGAGGTGTCTGAGATCTCACAACAAGAAAACACACTTCATATCCCTCTCACTGAAGAGTTATACATCACATTGAAGATCCCAGTAGTCTTTTATATTTCTTCTTGATAGTATCAAGGAGATCTTTTATAAGCCTAATGGGCATTAGTTTTTAGCAGAGCTTACTAGTAGTTACCTTTTAAGTTTAATTGTAGTTGATTCTTTCATAAGTTTGGTACTCTTTTTTAAGTTTAATGAAAAGTTTGATATTTTTAAGTTAAATTTTGTTTTTTAAGATTAATGCATTTTATGTTATAAAACTATTTTGTAAGATCTCTTAAACTGTTTTTACTTGTTACTTAAGCTGTTTAACTTAAGCTATATAAACTTTTCCATAGTTTACTATAAACTAAGTCCTTTATACTGTCAAAAATCGACTAAAAAAAAGCTATGAAGGCGAGTTGATAAGCCAAACCTGTAGGGTGTTAGGGTTTTACCATCTAATGATCTTTGATTAGAAGCTGGAGCTTGTAGAGACATAGCTCGTAAGACGCTTTATTTTGCCCTGTGTTTAGAGAAAGTGGTTTGTAAGTGTCTTTCCTTTTTCATTTTTTAGCTTAAATTGCTTATTGCTTAATTTATAGCTTCTTCGTGCTCTTTATTTATTGCTTATTTTAAAGTTGATTATTACTTATTGATGCTTTGCTTGTTGTTTAAAATCTCCTTTGGTTATGTTTTTCAACAAATCTGCCTTGTATTTAGCTTAAAACTGCTAATTTTGTTGATTGATTATTTAATGCTTATCTTTGTGTGTTCTAAGTGCTGTGTGTTGTCATTATTTAAACTTTTGTGTGCTTAATTGGTTTGAGTTTTGTTTCAAGTTGTTTTTTTTTAGCTTTTTTTTTTTTTTTCCTTTTGCTGTTATAAGTTAAAATGGTTTTTAAATTTGTTTAAGGGGTGTTTGGGCTCTAGCAGTATTTTAGCTTTTTGAACCGGTGTTTGAATTACGGATGGATAGCCTGGTTTTGTCCGCCTTTAAGTAAAACTTTGAGAATGCTCAAATTATGCCTATAAGTTCTTGCTTAGAATAGAGGTGTTTTCTAAAGTTTAATTCTTATTTAAGGTGTCTTGTAGGGATGGCTAATTTCGAATTCTGTGAGTGTTTGAGATTGATAGCTTTGCTATTGGCTTTAGGTTTGATTAGGTGCTTATGAATTTGTGTTTTCGAATGCGTGTTTTTGCCTAAGAAGCGCTGTTGGAGTTATTGTAGTTGAAGTGTGCAATTATGGTTTGAGTTTTTGTCAAATCTGTCAAGTTTCTTCCTATTCGTTTTTTTAATTAAAATCATTTTTTTCATTCAAATTTAGGTTAGTCTAAATTAGGTATTAGGTGGGTTTGGTTTGGAGGTTGAGGTGGTGGCTTATGTCAATCCATTCGAGTGTTGGGATTTTTTGTAAGTTTTCTTGCACAAGCCTCCTTAGGTGTCTATAAGCTCAATCTGTTTGAGCTAATTTTGTATTTTAAATGTCTTTTTTTCCTAGCTTAATTTAGTGCCTGACTTAGGCTTTTTGTCTTTTCAAAATTGAGAAAAATCATAGATTTGTGTCATATTCGCTTTTTCACCTTGATTTTTGTCATAGCATTATTTGATTTCAATTAAGTTGTTTTTGATTTGTTGGTTTTAGAAGCTTGTTTGTATAAGATTTTTCAGTTTGCTATATAAGTCTCTAATGTCAACGAAGGATCTATTTTCTAGCTAAATATAAGCTTTGGGGTAGTGACTTTTGGAAGTGATCCCCTTAGGCTGTTAGGTTCCAATTTTGGCCAATTGCTGAATAGACTTTTATGAGCTTCTTGGATTTTGCTTTATTTAAGCTTTAGTCCTGTCTTATTGGGTTAGGTTTTAGCCCTTTTAGTCTTATTTAAATTAGGTTTGAGGCTGTGTAGTTTAGAAGCTTATTTGTTTTTTTTAGTTTGAATTTAATGTGTTAAAGCCCTTTTAGGTAATTTTGTCATTCAGTTAGTACTAACCTCTATTTATTTGCTAATTTTGTGTTCCATTATGCTTCATTTAGGTGCTGGCGTTATGTTGTTTGTTTGTTTGCTTATTTGTTTTCTTTAGTTGTGTTAGGCCTCTTAAAAGCCAAAACAGTTTAGGCCTTAAGCCTTTTTAGTTTCTTTTAGTGTATATGTGCACTTTTAGAGCTTATTTTATGGTTTTTATAAAAAATATTTAATATATGTTCACCTATATTTTTTAGCTTAGTATAAAATGTTTTTAGTTCGTTTTAATAATTTTTTGCAAAATTAAATTACTTGGGATTTTGGGTGAAGTCATAGGTAAGCAAAGGCTAGAACACCTGTGACCTCACACAACCTCAGTACAAAGCTTTTACACCTCAATCATGTTCTACCAAGATGGAGCCATTGGGTCTTTTCCTGGGTGATTGTGGCTTTGCAGGACATTAATTATTATGAACATCTTTTTGGCTCTTTAAGCTTTCTGCCCCATTTGGGAAGTATTTACAGCTGTGTTTATAAGCGGTTTTCTAAAGTTTTTAATTTTTCTTTGATTTCTTTCATAGTTATAAAGCATTATCCCTGAATTTTGTTCCAGATTTTTTTTGATTAGTTTTAATACTTTTTGATATTTAATTTGTAGTCTAAAAAAAACGTATTTTTTTATTTCATAATAAAAAATAAAAAGTCAAATAAATATTATTCTTTTTTTTAATTTTTTGCGTAGTGAGTTATCATTTAGGATTTATAAAAATTAAATTTGCGTTTGTAGGGTTTAAATTTGAGGAATTTAGTTTTTAAAGAACGGGATTTGAATCCCATTATCGTTTTTAGTGTTTTAGCCTTAATTGCTTTTGTTTTTACCGTGCTTTTACTTGTTTTTGCATTTTAATTATAGAAATAGAATCCAAATCATATATTGACCATTCAAACGCTTTCGATCAACTGAACTTAAACTTGGTTCTCCATCATCGCCTCGTCGGGACACGACCCAGGAATGTTTTTAGGATTTTTGCTTTGGTCAAAGTTTAATTTCCCTTGTCTTGAAACGCCTTAGGATTCTTATTATTGATATTATCATTATATATATATTTAAATATGTATATTTGTTTATTATATTTATATTACCAAATGGTAATGAATCAGTATTAACATAATGTAACACCCCCCAAATTCTGGGTATGCGGCGGATGTGGTAAGACAATTGGGGTGCTACGTCAAAGCACATACAATCTAGGATATAGGAACGACCTTAAATGGAACGGTTTTAGATAAGATTCCATTGATTACCTTTATGCAAAATATCAGAGTTCATTCATTAGGTCTCATACGCGTTTTAAAATCATAAACTATGTCGACATACGGTTTTTAATTAAACAAACAGCTTGATACTACCATAAGGGGACTTATAGTTTTTTATAGACAATAAAGTTGCATTGAATTTTAAATTTAATACAGAAATCCATCTTCTTGATATCGCTTTATATGGCTCCATCCAAGGCTTCTACCTTATGGCCTGAAATTAAACATGTAAAAAGTCAAAACAAGAGGGTTGATGTGAAGTGTTCATATGTTTGTTGTAATAAGTGTGGATCACAAGATCTTAAGTACATGGTAGACTTATGAAGAAGACAAAGTAGTAGTCCAAAATCATGTATTTATGTGGCACTAAGCTCATGTACCCGAAGCCTTAAAAAACCTGTCTGTCTGCCCACCAATAGTATATCGGGTGTCCTGCCCAAAGAAGACATCTTTTCTCTAAAATGTTAAATGCACTCATGATGTGCAACTTGTGGACCATAACTTCCTGGTGGGGATTGTTAGTCCGATAGTTCTATCCATCAACACTTGCGCTCATTATATAGCATGCAACATCCGGGGAATTTTCGGGAAACTTTATCTTTGACTTTTTTACCCTTGGACTTTTTTGGGTACTGACTGTGACTTTTTCGTACATTATTGGACCTTTTATTGTACATAACGGGTGATTACTACGTAAAACGGTAAAGTTTCGGCGGAGAAACGATGAGCTTTTGGTTGCTCGTTGTTCCGACTTAGTGCTCAGTGCATATTTAATCATAATAAATCATATTTAATTATCACTTTGTATTAAATAAAAATATTATACATTATTTACAATTATTGGTTTATTCCAATAACGGTTTTGTTAAAAGCGCAATTATTCAATTTCGTTCGTTTACGGTACAAACGTTACGACAGTGATAAACCGATTAAATGATAAGCAATTTATATAAAGGCTCATAAAAAACAATTATGAAATAAAGTCGATTGTAAATTACTCAGTTTTATAGGAAAACATGTTTTGAGAAAAACCAATGCGCTGCAACATTTCGTGTTTTAAATCATCCGTTAACTAGCTCAAACGAGACCCGAACCAATACTTTACAAAAATTACACTTGTGGTCCCTCTAATAACATTTACACAAAAACCCTAGACTATTTTACATTTGCTAAGTTGTTTTTAAAAGTTTCTAACTATAAATACATAGGCATTAGGGTTCCATCTCATTTTTTGATAAAAAAGCGCTATCGCCTGATTTTTTCCTCTCTCCCATCTCCTAAGGGAGGTGTCGGCCTCCTGGGGCGCTACTTAGCCACCGCCGACACACTAGACCGATCACACCTCAGTCCCCACGCCGTGCACACATCCGACGCCACCATCTTTCCCTCACACATCGCTTACGACACCAACTATTCATCGCAAAACTTTCTTACCACCGCGCCACCGCACTCCGCACCAGCCAGTCCACTCCTACTACATCTCTCCAACGGTGGGGGGGGGGGTTGGGCGTACGTGGTCATCTCACCACGCATCTCCACCATCTTCGTCGAAAAGCCACGACCTCTGCTCACATTCACAGTAAGCACCACAAGGGTGCGATTCGGGTTGAAGTCGCTTGCACCAAAGGGGGGGTTGGTTTGGGTTCGGCCACCAGAGAGGGTGGGTTGGGTTTTCGGGTCAGTACACCAAAAGGGTGGGTTGGGTCTGTCGGGTCAGCCTACCAGGGTGTGTTGGGTGTTTATGGGTAGTGCAAACAGAATTGCTAGCCTTTGGTTACTTAAAACCCTGAAAGTAGAAGGGGTTTGGGGGAGGGGGGGGGGGGTGGGGTTTTTTTACAAATGAATATGGGTGCGTTTGTTTTATTAAACAAACCCTAATAGGGTGCGTATCGTGTTGTTGCCAGCTACCCACAAAGGGTTGCGTTGTTCTTTTTAGTCGCAACCAGGGTGCGTTTGACTTGCTCAGCCACCACAGAGGGTGCGTTTGACTTAACATAACAGCCAAGGGTGCGTTTGGCTGAACATAATAGCCACGAGTGCGTTTGGTTTCGTGGTTTCCTGCCTAAAGGGTGCGTTAGGTTTTATGGTAGCAGCAAGGGCTGCGTTTGGTTATAAAATGACCAAAGGGGTGCGTTGTGGTTTGAGCATAAAAACACAAAGGGTTGTTTGGTTGTGGTAGGTTGTAGAACCACGAGGGGCGTTGGTTATGATGCGTGGTTGAGTATGGATTTAGCCTCTATAGGGAGTGTTGGGCTGCTTAATAAACACTACGAGGGGTGTTTGGTTAGTGATTATGCACACTCGTGGTGCGTGTTTGGTTTTGCTCATCCTTATAAAAAATTGGCTAATAAAAATATTGGTGTGGGGAGTTGGAAATCAATGACGTATTAACCTCTTCACTAGAAGAGAGGCGAAGTGGGTTGTGAGGCAAGCCTTCGTAAATTAAAAATCGCAGAATCTAATGAGGATGGTATTGGTTTAAAATAAAAGTGTCTTTCGATTTAGATGTTTTCTGGGTATTGTGTTTTATAAGCAGTAGGGGGTTTGCGTTATGTGTGTTTATCTAGCTTATCTATGGGTCGTTTGTATTTTGTTTTTAATGTAGATAGACCTTCGGAATGGCTAATGGGTGGGTTGACAGTTACATTTCGGCTTGAATCGTTACTTCCGATTGTGTTCTTTCCCCTCGCCCCCCTTCTTTCTATACTCTCATAAACGGCTGTTTGGTTCAGCACATTAGGGTTTTTGTATTTGGGGTTTTTGGTATTTAGCAGTTTCAGGGAGTCGTTGGTTTTGCGTTTAAAAAACCACATAGGTTCGTGTGTTTGGTTTTACTTATTTTTGTCATTGCTTGATCTCGATTAGATACATATTAAAACCCGTGTATTTTGACAACATTGATTGAAGTTAAGTGGAAAACATTTGAATTTTATAAACATGGGATGAACGTTGTGGTAAACGATTTCAGATCATGTCGTAATTTCTATAGAATTTCGATAATTGTAGTAATATATTCCACTACAAATTTCTTTTATTTTAGAAACACGGTGATAACGGGTGAAGTTTAATGGGTGTTTTAAGGTGAGTATTGAATTGTAAATTATACAATAAACCGCGTAAAGAAGTATACGAAGGAAAACTTGTATATTTACAGATGAGTACACTATTTTAGCTGTACAACCAAGGTCAGAAGGAAACGAAAGTTAATATATTATATAAAAATAGTATTTTTAATTCAGACTAAAAAGTGTATCATAACTTTTGTAAAAGTTTGGTACAAAACGCATCGTTTACTTATATTCAGTACTTTAAAAACGTGCCCCTATTTTTTGTATCTTTTTTTGCGGTGTACTTTTATGCAACAGAACGTTTTATTAATTTAATTGGTGATCTTCCAAACAACTTTAGTCGTTTTCTATGTCGAATTTTATATTGTTTTGATTATTGTCTCACGTCTCTTATATTATATCTTATCTTATATATAATCATGTGTCGCATATTGTAGTTTACCACTTCGTATTATCTTTTGGTTGATTGTCTTTATTATCATAAGTCATCTATTATGAATTTATATACTTGTGTCATTTTTCATATGTATCTATACGGCAATAGTATTGTACACACTTTGGCGTTGCTTGTTTCGTATTTATTTTTATTTAAACAACCACCAAACCAATTACATAACTTGTGATCTAAAATCTTTTATCAACGTGTCGCTGTTGATATAATCGATTTCATGCGAAAACGGCAGTTAATAAGTTACGCCCTATGCTAGTGGTCATAGCCTGTAAGATGAAACCGCAACTTTCTTGCGTCGAAAGCGCGTTTCCGTTTTCCGTTTGTGTTGTACTTAATATGTGCACTTCTGCCAATCGTTCTTTAAACATCGAGGTGAGTTTATAGCCCCATGTTTTACTTGTTTTACATATATTTTTGGTGCAATCTGTTGGAACATGCTTGTTTGCAAATTGCATTTTACATGGTTGATTTACAAGTTCGGTTTACATAACTAGTTCACATAGCTTGCTATGTGATACATTATTTGACTTTATTTTTGGTCTCGAATACATACTTTACTTTTGAAAGGGTTGCATAATTAGTTAGAGTGATTTAATGAATAAACTACAAGTAGTTCGCCCGGGTGTTCTTGGGGAAGGGGACACCTGTAAGTGGGTACATAGTCATTATGCCCACGTGTTCTTGGAATTGGCGACAACCAGCGTGGGCGTACACATTTGCTGTTGTTGCCCGTATGTTCTGGGAATGGGCGCAACTGCGAGGGGTACCATAATCATTTACTGCTGATATTCTTGGGGAAACTTGTGTGTATGGGTACATATGGTTTTCATTTATGCTGGGTCCATTCCTGTTGAATTTAGTGTCTCACCCCCGTTTAGGTGTTGGCCCTTGGTGGGACACGCTACGCGATGGTTTCATGAGAGCTTGCGCGTTTTCATTGAACTTAGAGTATATTGCTAGCAAATTTGTTTTATACACATAGGAATATTGTTTTCGTTTGCTTTTGAATTAAGAGTGGGTAATACTTGCTTTGAACAATTGCGGTGTGCCAGCTTTCTTAGCGTTACTTCTCTTCAGTTGACTATTATAAGGGCTGAAATAGTCATACACACTTTGGAAACCTTTGGTTTAAGACTATTTATTATTTTATCATACCTGATGATCTCACCTAATTTAAGTTGTACATTTATGCTGATGTTTTGTCTTAGGGTGAATTTTGTGAGGCGAGGGATGGTGTTGTGTCAGGAAGGGCGTGGTTGTTTTTTTTGCATAGCTTGGCTTACTCTGATGTTGCATGGGTGTCTAAAATTGACATAGAGTTCATTCACAAATTTGTGTGTACTTACATGCCAATGATCAAATCTCATTGTATGGGTTTCACGCTTTTTCATTGTGATAGCAATTACGGGCAAAAGTCTCTATTTCAAATTCAAGTAGAATCCAACGAGGATTACGTTTCAAACGACACATTTCGAGGTGTTCTCTTGTATATTTGTGCTGTATGTATTATGACAGTAACGCTCTTGGACTTATTTTTGCTTGTGGACACGTATCTTTGGGGGATGTTAAAGATGGTATCAGAGCTAAAAGGTTATAGAGAACTAGTGTTTGCGTAATATTTTACTAGACTAAGCCATTTTCACAAACGTTGGCTATCACATCAAAACTTTTTCATTGTTGAATGACACACTACTTGCTTACAAGCTTTCATTAAGTGCTTATCATGGAGATATATATGTATATATTTACAACTTACTTTCCTTGCGAATAGTTTTTTGCTATGTTTTATATTAAAAGCTGTATTTATATTAAATACTGGATTTTACACCTTAGACATTGTAGAGTTACCTACAATGGTCTCATCATTTTACATCCTTAGGTCTTGTGAGTTATACATGGTGTCATTTTTTTCCTTAGACGATTTGTGTTGGTTTAACAAACTGGTCTCATTTTACGTGTCATTAGACATTGTGAGTTGCCACCATGGCGATATCACATTCGTCCTAAACATTGTAATTTAAGTATTGGTTCTCTCTAAAAATGATGTATATATTTTTTATACTTTATACAATCTATTGTAGTTACACGAAAGCGCATCATAAAGAGTTGTTTACATGGAATTTGTGGGATGTCTAAGTATTACATGTATTGTGCATGGGGAAGGGGCGTTTTTTCCTGGGGACGGTGAATATGAGGTTTGAGTATGATAATTTACTATGTACAACAAAACCGAAACAGTTTTATTGTTCATGGAATTATGTGTGAAATTTTAAGTATCTGCATTGTCTCTGTAATGGGCGGGACTTGTAATATGAGGATTGATATGATTATTTTCTATGTGTAAATCGTTTCATAAGATCTTTAATCTTTATGTAATGTTATAACCGTATTTATACTCATCAATTTTTTTGAACGGCTAATGTCTCTCGACTTCCCTGACTGTTTTACCTTCCTGTCTTCGAAGACGACAGTTTTCATAACACTCGTCCCCGATGATCATTAGAGCACATGCTCGTCATGTCATCTAGACGCTCAGCTTGAAGGTTTGTGTGAGTACGCATATTACATCGAACATTATTAGTAGGTGATTATATATCTCTCTATTTGAATGGATTGGGTACGCCTCATGCATTTTTAAATAAATAAATTGTTTAATTACTTTCGAACTCATATAATTTATAAATTTCTTACTTACATTATGTTGGACACTTTTTTATGTAAATAAGGAATAATAAAATGTGTGGGCTTAATGGTATGATTCAAAATGACACGTATACATTTTTTTAGTCTGATCGAACTCAATGTAAACATGAAATCACTGTCGCAATGATGATTTAGAATTCACAATAGGGTGTGCGATACCAACTCAGCAAAAATCTCAATGCCTCACTTGAACTACATGATCTCATTCTGAAGTTATTACTTTTGCCGTTACAAATCCTTACAATCACGAACTGTTTGTGGTCGCTAAGCAGACTGTTAACGAATCGTTGAAACTAGATGGACTTAGTTTCAATCTCGAACGAACTAGACTGGAGATACAATATTCCCTCACCTATCAACATAAGCTCTCCTTCTGAGTCCTTCCCAGATGTTGATCTTTAGTTTTGGGGATATTGATTTCTCGGAAATGTCGTTTTACTCTACCGCATCTCATCACCTTTGTTTGTATAGTTATTGTCAATATGATTTTGGTAGTTTTGGACCATGTTCGGTCTTCCATTGTGCCGACCCATTACTCACTGTTGTTTAACCGTAATGTAAATTACCAACATAAAAAAAATATCAACCATCTCTCGATATCATTATTCACATTTTAAATAAACAAATGCATACCATAGAACACTGATTTAAGTTATGATACACTCCACTGTACTTTACCCATTAACTTTATAAACCAACCAATTCAAACTCTCTGACCTAGAAAATACGGGTCAACTACTGATATACCATAACTCCTCCACAGTCCACATACCCAACAAACAAAAATACCACTAAAATACAAAACCCAACTTTATTCCATACACATTGTCCTTTTTTGTGTTATGTCCCAAATGACCTCTTAAAAAGATAGACCAATATACCTGTCGCATAGATATTATACACAATATGCCTATTTTCCTCGAAGTAACTTCTCTGCTCTAATCTATGATAAGAATTCTCCACTCTGACTCTATCATACAATGCAGACATCTGTGGTGTAGAGATAATCTCTCACATATTCTTATACCCCATTACCCCCCACCTTCCCCCCCAAAATATAACCATAAATTATCGTGTGATCAATCCTCTGAATGAAATATGTGACAGCTACTACCTCGTCATCTAGACAAGTGTTGTTCTCACTGAGTACAAACCGAAATCACTCCGAGTTAACAATGAACTATAGACGACACATACAATGATAGACAACAGTCATAATAGATATGAAAGAATACAGTACAATGTAAGTCGTATGTCGAACAACATCAATATCATAGAGTATAGTATTACACATCATCAATCCCCATATGATGTGACTCACTGATGAGTAACCGTGCTATAACAGATCTGATGATGTACAAGTATAACCTGTAGTTGAAAATTCTTATACATGTTGTGAGACATAGCTCATAATCCTTGTGAGACTAGATAGATCCCGATGGTATAATATGGATATATACTAATTTGCTCTTGAGAAATTGTGTGTGGCCTCTCTGACAGTTTAACTTGAAGCGTCTAGAGAGATGCAAAATTGTGATAAAAAGTCTCCCAAGCGACATAAAGAAGTTATAGATAAAATATCGTATGATCACTCACCTACAGAATTTAAATAGATTAGAGACCCTAGCGAACTTTGATGTGTACACGCGATACTAACACTTAACGCGTCTGACACCTCGTGTGGTGTGATGTGCTCACACTCCTAAAGATAATACGACCAAGAGATTCGTCTCCACACTGCTCAATCAGCACAATATTAGATTACTACTGTGTGAAATAGTCAAGAAAATGAGAAGAAAAATGTGACTAACATTACTTTTTAGCATAATGTTGTATATTGTGCCTCAAAAACAGTGTGGGTGATTAGAAACGCCAATTATTTCAATGTAACGTTTCATTATTGACGGACAAAGTTTTGGGGCATAGATATATAGATAGACTCTATTCGCACATTAATGTGTAGCTCATGATATGTACTGCTGCTGTTTGACAAAGTGGTTCCTTAGAAGAACAGTGTTTTGATTAAGAGAAGAGCTATATATACTTATGTGTGCAAGTAGTATGAGGATGATTGTGTCAGTGTGTGTAGTGTAAAAGTTGTGCTGTAATGATATGATCGTGATAGTATAGAATGAAGATCAGATATGTTTGCAAGCTATAAAGAAATCACTACCAAGAGGGCACATATGTGTAAGGTTACGATGTGCTTTGTGTGCTCTACTGTTTAAATGCGCTTTAGAGCTGGGCGTCCACGCGATGAAGCATTCCTGGTCATGTTATATAAGCCTATTGGAGATTTAAGCGTAGGAGAACTGTCCACTGTGCTAGTGTAGGTCAGCACCTGTCTAAATAAAGGATATCAATGTGAAGATACAAGAGAATTCATAAACTGACATAAGACTATAAAACACAGATGAGTACTATTATACAAGTGTTATAGCCAAGGGGCTTGTGCACCAATTTTTAGCTTTTTAACACTCAAATTTTACTTGTTATTTTTGAAAAAGTGAAAACGGTTTTGTGTGGGGTTTGTTTAAAAATGTGACACACTCTCTCGCTCCAGATCGTGGGTGATTTTGTCTTATAAGGTCAAGGAACAAAGGGCTTTGACAAGCCCTCTTTTTGGACCACTTAAACACACTCTTTTTGATGCAAAACTACCAAACCTACAAGTGCTTAATTATAATAAGCACTTGTGGGTTTCTTTATCTATTCTACGCCACAGTGTATGAAAATGGTTTTTATAACCTTGGAAAACCAACTTTTGAAACCTTGGAAACTTTTGAAAATGCTTTAATCTATGCTTAAAACTTAAGCTCATAACTTCTACTAAATGACCTAACCCATAGTCTAAACCATTTTGACCCTTTTTATGCTTATGCCTTACACCCCTTTACTTTTAAGACTGTCAAAACCAAAATTGACTTAAAAATCTATTTTATAGCTAAAAACTTTTAAAACTTTTTATCCACTTTCTACTAAAATGACCTATTACAACTATTTAAGCTATAAAATTCTTGCTTATTAGGAAAAATATGCTAGGTTCTCTACTAGCTTTATACTACTATATGTCAAGTTTTGAAAAGATAGATTGAAATATTTACACACATTCATGCTACTCGCGAGAAACTAGAAACAGCCAAATAACAGTTCTAAACTGATGCGCTCTCGCTGCGCGCACTCTCTAGATAAGAAGCAAATAAGCTAATGCCTTAAGCTAAAAGATAAGCCAAGTGAAAATAGAGAATTGAAACTTAGATTTTTGTTGTCTCAGAACCCGATGGCACTCTTTCTGAGTGAGTGGCCTAAGAACCCTGTCCTAATGGCTCCTTAGCCTCTAAACCTGAGCTTAAAAGCTCAATAAGCTTATATTAGCTTATTTCTCCAAAAGCTTCCCAAAATCACACTCAATGGAACATTTATGAACTAAATTCAAGTAAAAACAGTATTTAAGAGCTTATAACAAATTTGAAGCTGAAATAGAGCATATTAACAGAATAAGCTCAATGAGCTTTTTGAGCAAAAATGGCTTATTGCTGCGCGAAATAAACCAAGAGTCTCATGAAGTGTGTTTAGTGGTGTTTTGTAGATATAATAGCTGTTTAACTGAGTTACTATGAATGTGTCTCTAGTCTAAGAGACGCGCTAAGAATTAGAGGTTACAAGCATGATCTAGTATATTATATTGGATAGAGAAGACACTAGATCATGGCTGTGTTGAAAGCCTCGAGTTCGGTCACGATAATTGAGGATGTCTCTCTAACTCCGAAAGATAAGAAGTGCTTGAAAGAGGTGACTCCAAGGGCCGATGTCCGCAAAATGATCTAGAGAATCGCTAAATACTAGTTGATGCTGGCTTGTTCTTGTCGCGCGCGTGTCTGCACTGCGGCACCCCTTTTATTAGGAGTCGCAACGGATCGCTTAGTGACTGCGCGGAGTGAGGGCGTGCTCGACACGACAATAAGCATTCCTGTCGCGCGTCTCATATAATGGACGTCGTGAGCTGCAGAACTCATCAGACATCAGATTGTGTGTCGCCACATCGAACACTGTCACTACTACGGCGAGAGACAGGCGTTTATGGACGAGCGCAACGCGCGCTCGCGCTTAGGCCAAAACTACGCGAAGACCACCGTTGAAGCCGTGTGACTCACGTTGGACCCTGCAACTACCTCACACCTAGCACGCAACCACTCAATTCATGACATCATCACAACCATCTCCACCACTACTCGAAAACACCAACGCTGGCCGCACCCAGTGCATAAGCACCTACAAGGGTCGCGAATATTCGGTGTGTGCGGCAGGATGGATGCGGGAAATTGAGCTGTGTATCCTAAGCCGCAGAAAGGGTGGGTTGGGATTTCGGGTCTCAGCCACCGCAAAGGGTGGATGTGGGATTCGGGTCAGCTGGTGTCGAGAGGGTGTTTCGCACAGTTGTGTGTGATGTGTTGGGTTTTTTTGTTGGTGTTAAACGCATAACACTCTCTAATGTGTGATTGTTTGGGTTTTTATGGTAGAAGATGCGGAGAAAAATCGGAGCTAAAAAGGGTTGTGCGAATTGGTGATGTATGATCGTGTGAATACCACCCACTAGGGTGCGTTTCGGGTTGTAGCCACCACCCACCAAGGGCTTGCGTCTGTTTTATAGTTTTTTTAGTCGCAACCAGGGTTAGATGGCGTTTGGACTTGCTCAGCACCACTAAGGGTGCGTTTGAACTTAACATAAAGCCATGGTGAGTGTGGGCTGAACATAATAGCCACGAGTGCGTTTGGTTTCGTGGTTTCCTGCCTAAAGGGTGCGTTAGGTTTTATGGCAGCAGCAAGGGCTGCGTTTGGTTATAAAATGACCAAAGGGGTGCGTTGTGGTTTAGCATAAACACCACAAAGGGTGTTTGTTGCGGTGGTTTAGCACCACGAGGGTGCGTTGGTTCTGATTTAGCACCATTTGAATGCTCTATTTTTATATTCTAACTTTCTAAGGTGCGTTTGGCTTAATTAAACACACGAGGCGTGTGTTTGGTTCGGATCAAGCATACGAGGGGTTGGTGGTTTGGTTTTTGTCCATCCTATAAAAAATTGGCTAATAAAAATAATGCAAGCCTTCGTAAATTAAAACCAGATCTAAGGGTGGTAAGCAAGGAGTGCGTTTGGTTTCATAGAAACGCACATGGGGTGCGTTTGGTTGTTAATTTAACGGCAAGGGGTGTGTTTGGTTGACTAGGAAACCGTAAAGGGTATGTTTGGGTGAGCAGGAAACCATAAAGGGTATGTTTGGGTGAGCAGGAAACACCGTAACGGCGTGTTTGGTTTCATGCGAAACAGCCTTTAAGGCGTGATTGATTTATAAAAATCTCCTAATAAATATATTGCACGTTTTGGTAAAATATAAAAACCGGATTAAATTGTGGTTAATGGTTAAATAAATGTGTTATATATTATTTTCGTTTGTGTGTTTTATAATCTTAAAGGTGTGTTTGGTTTTACTTATTTTCGTCATTGTTTGGTCTCGATTAGATAGATATTAAAACCCGCGTATATTTTGCAACATGGATTGATTGAAAAAGGGAAACATTGAGTTTTGTTAAAATGGGAAACGTTTTATAAACGAATATGTCATGCCGAAAACTCTATAAACTATTGTACTTAATAAATTTCCTATTAATTTCTATTATCTTAGAAAAACCGATAAAAGACGAAGTTATATAGTCTTAAGATTGTTAATTTGTAATTATACAATAACCAGATAAACAAACGAGAACTATACTTTTACAAATGAGACAACTATTTTAGCTAAAACCGTCAAGAAAACGAAATACTAACTTATTAAATATTATTTTAAAACGTGCGTTTACTTTTATGCAAGAACGTTTTTAATAATTTAATTGGTGATTTCCGAAAACGTATCGAATTATATTGTTACAATTATTTTCTCACATTTCTTTTATAATACTCGCAAAGTATTATATACCCCAAATATTTATTTGATTGTTTGCCTTTGTTATATAATTCACGATATGAATTATATACTTGTTCAATTTTTCATATGTAATATATACGGAATATATTACACACTTTGTGTTTACTTTTCAATTTATTTTATTTAACCAACCACCAAATTATTACAACTTGAAATCTAAATCTTTTATCAACATGTCGCGTTGATGTGACTATCCATCAGAAAATCCAAATACATTATCCTAAGCTAGTGGGTCATAGCCGCTAAGATAAACTGCAACTCCTTGGTCGAGCCGTTCCGATTTCCGTTCGTGTTATGCTTAATATGTGCAATTATGCCAATCGTTCTTCTATATCGAGATGAGTTTATAGCCCCTCTTTCACTTGTTTTACAATTACTTTACAAATCTCGGGGGAGAATACATGCTCATTACAATTTGTTTACACATTCATTTACAATCTCTTTTACATACTTGATTGCATACTTGATTTCATAACTTGGTTACATACACGTTTACAAAATTGTTTACATACTAATTACAAACTCGGTTACTTGATAGATATCACACTCTTTCTACTTATGGATTTAAGTATTTAAAGTTGTTTACGAATACAATGGTTATTTCTTCATTGGACACAAGTGTTTTTGGTTATCATCTCCTATTTACGTGTTGCATAAGTAGCGATTATACCACTCTCTTGCCCGAACTATCATGAACCGTCAATTGCTTGACCGACTGCACTGGTTAAGTAAGCGTGAATGTTATAAATAGATATATTAGGACTAATTATCCTTATCCGGGTGAGTAGCGCTCACTACCCACGGGACTCCCGATAAACGGATATATATCATGTCAAATATCATTGGGTGTCGTGGTCAAACACCGGTAGGGCATAATACACTTGGCATATTATATGCTACATAATTTAGCTTCTGTGTCATGAGCTTAGCGCAACAGTAGATACATTTTATGTGATACTGTATCTGTTATAGTAGTCATATACATTTTGATTTCAACGTTTATACTTACAAAAATTTATGAACTCACCAACTTTATGTTGACACTTTTAAGCATGTTTTTCTTAGGTGAATTAGATGTTTGACTTACTTGATGTGCATTGGAGTCTAAACTGACAAGATTTTATTCATGGATATCTACTTACATACAAATGATCAAATCTCGTTGTATTGCTTTCAAGCTTTTCATTGTGATGCAATTATGGGACAAATGTTATATTAATTTCAAGAAAATCAACGAGATTACTTTTCAAACAACACATTTAGAGGTCGTTCTCTTGTATCTTGTGCTGTTGTATTATGAAGTAACACTCCCGGACATATTTCCGCTACGACACATTTTGGGGGTGTTACAGATTGGTATCAGAGCACTAGTTATAGAGAACTAGGTTGCATATGTTACCTAGACTATAACCGTTTTCACAAACATTGCATCACATCAAACATTTTCAAAGTGCATACACACTACTTGCTTACTTGCTTACATTACTTATTACATTGAGTGCTTACATGACATACATATATATAATATATATGCTTGCATCCCTTTTTGCGTATATTGTACGTTTATTTATATAAGAGTTAATTATATAAATACCAGAACACTTCTTAAGACATTGTGAGTTGCACAATGGTCTCATTTATACCCCAGACATTATGAGTTGCACAATGGTCTCATTTTACTTCTTAGACATTATGAGTTGCACAATGGTCTCACTTCGTTCTCAGACATTGTAAGTTAAACAATGGTCTCTAATAATATTTTTTTTCTCATAACTTTATACAATATCGTATTACACGAAAGCCGTCATAATTTTGTTTACATGGAATTATGTATAAGTCTAAGTATTACAAGTCTTGTATGGGCGGAACTTGTTATATGAGGATTTATATGATAATTGCTATGTTGACTCGTTCATAAAGACTTTTACCTTATTTACTCTAACCGAGTACTCATTAACTATCTTGAACTCTATGTCGGTTTTCCCTAATAGTTTTACTCCCCGTCTCCGAAGACAAGTTTTAAACACTCGTCCCATACTCATTAGAGAACCTGCATCGGTATGTCATTCACCACCTTGAAGGTTATGTAAGTACGCATATTGCATCAAAAATTATTAAGTAGGATGATTTATAATCTCTTTATTTGAAAGGATTGGGACGCCTCTTCATTTAAATAAATAAATTATAAATGACTGAACCATAAGTTTATCAATTCATTATTTACATAAATTAGGACGCTTCTTTATGCAAATAATGAATTATAAATGAGTGAGCTTAATGATATCCAATATGACACAAGTATGAACTCAAACCCGATAATCACCGGAATCCGTCAAAAAGATTTAGAAACACAATGGTGTCTTACCACTCAGCAAAAATCTCAAGGCCTAACTTGGAACTACCTTATCTCATTCTTAAGTTATTACTTTGTGCCGTGGTTTTTTTATTTATTTTATTTTTTTTATTTTTTTTTTTTTTTTTTTTTTTTTTTTTTTTTTTTTTTTTTTTTTTTTTTTTATTTTTTTTTTTTTTTTTTTTTTTTTTTTTTTTTTTTTAATTTTTTTTTTTTTTTTTTTATTTTTTGTTTTTTTTTTTTTTGTTTTTTTTTTTTTTTTTTTTTTTTTTATTTTTTTTTTTTTTTTTTTTTTTTTTTTATATAATTGTTTTTTCTATTTTTTTTTTTTTTTTTTTATTTTTTTTTTTTTTTTTTTTTTTATTTTTTTTTTTTTTTTTTTTTTTTTTTAATTTTTTTTATTTTTTTTTTTTTTTTTTTTTTTTTTTTTTTTTTTTTTTTTTTTTTTTTTTTTTTTTTTTTTTATTTTTTTTTATATTTTTTTTTTTTTTTATTTTATATTTTTTTTTATTTTTTTTTTTTTTTTTTTTTTTTTTTTTTTTTTTTTTTTTTTTTATATATTTTTTTTTTTATTTTTTTTTTTTTTTTTTTATTTTTTTTTTTTTTTTTTTTTATTTTATTTTTTTTTTTATTTTTTATTTTTTTTTTTTTTTTTTTTTTTTTATTTTTTTTTTTTTTATTTTTTTTTTTTTTATTTTTTTTTTTTTTTTTTTTTTTTATTATTTTTTTTTTTTTTTTTTTTTTTTTTTATTTATTTTATTTATTTTTTTTTTTTTTTTTTTTTTTATTTTTTTTTTTTTTTTTATTTTTTTTTTTTTTTTTTTTTTTTTTTTTTTTTTTTTTTTTTTTATTTTTTTTTTTTTTTTTTTTTTTTTTTTTTTTTTTTTTTTTTTTGCCGTTACAAATCCTTACAATCATGAACTGTTTGTGGAGCTAACAGACTGGCTACACTCTTGAGCTAATGGATTGATTCATCCTCGAATTAACGACCGAGTACCATATTCCGCCGTCTATCGTATAAGCTCTCCCGTAAGCTCCTCCCATTTGTTGAACTTTATTCTGGGGATATTGTTTCTTGAAATGTCCTCACTCTCTGCAATCACCAATTGTTATAGTTATTGTCGTTATGATTGGTCCTGGAGCGGTCCCAACTTGTATAACTTTATCCAATAGGTAATGCAACCCCCCTTAAATCAGATAAACACCGATCGACGAAACATCTAGTCGAACTATTCATTTCAGACCAATAGTACAACCATTTAAGTCATGATACATCCTAGTACCGCCTAAGTAAGTTGAATACTTACATCCATTAGCCTCGTCCGATATTAATCATCGAACATTACAGATATAAGAAACTAGACTCCGTCCTTAAACATTTAAAACTTTATACAAACATACTCACGCGACTACACTTTCTTCTTGATGTTTTCACTATTAAGAGATTCTCTTTTTAACGCGATTATAGCAATCATAAAACCTTTAATGATAACTTTTTTTAAGATACCTATTCTGATGGATTAAATATCCTGGTCAAGCCTATCTAAATTTTTTGGTATATTGAAAAGTGTCGAAACATCTAATTTTGTTGACTAAAGTTATCAACGCCATGTTTAAAAACTGGTTATTAAATCTGAAAACTTTTCTTGATCACACAATAGGTTAACAAGAATCGAATCCCGGGACGGGTTTCCTTTAAGGGGTAGGTACAGTAACAACCGGCAATTTTTGAAATTTTAAATGACTATTTTACCCTTTGACTTTTTGGGTCCGACTTGACTTTTTGACTTTTGATCTTTTATTGTCACATAAAAACGATTACCGCATAACCGATAATTTTTTGGAACATATTTAAATAATAAATCATATTTATTATTACATATCTCTCATGTGCAAATTTATTTTTAACTTATTTGACTTGAAAACGAGAAGATATATGTTATTCATAAGTTGACTTATAAAAAACGACCCGCTAAATCACGTTTTCACAACTCGGACTCTAAAGCAATTTGATGTAAAACGACATTCCGAACAACTTTTTAGTTTTGCCCGAGACCCGAAAACGAGGCTTAAACATTTCAAACTTTATACAAACATACTCACACGACTACACTTTAGAAACGAGAACAACGCGTACCGACACAAAAATAATTAAATTTATATTTAATTATCACTTTTTATTAAATAAAAATATTTAATAAAATTATTTTACATTTTATTCAAAACCGTTTGTTTAAAAACGTGAATGTTCAAATTAAAGTTTTTAATTTTTCGGACAACGCTTTCCCGTGATACCCAAATAAATAATAAACATTTTTAAATAAATTTTATAAAAACATTTATAAAATATAGTCAAGTAAATACTCATTTTCATAGGAAAAACTATTTGAAAAACAATGGCGCAATTTTTGTATTTTAAATCAATCGTTAACTAGCCTAAATGAGCCCCGAACCATTAATTAACAAAAGTTACACTTTTAGTCCCTGTAGAAATAATTACACCATCTACCCTCATCTATCTAGCACTTGTCACCTTGTTATTAAAAATTTCTAGTATAAATATGTAATCAATTAGGGTTTTCATTTTATCAGAAACCTAGCCACACACTTATACATCTCCTCTCCTCCCTTTATTTTTCCGGCGCCTCCTATCTTTTCCGGCCAGATTTCGGCCGGATTCCGGCCACCCACCA
>BQNB010032318.1:0-41037 GCA_026074375.1 Tanacetum coccineum | reverse complement strand
GATTTTGATGAAATTTTGTACGTTTGGAGATACTTGTGTCTTACGAATATGTTAGGGCTATGTTTTTTAAATTACAGGCTGTGTTTTTTGACACGTTGTTGTTTAAAATTTCCTGGACAAGGTTGTTTTTTGATAGTTTTGGAGTTTGTAAGTTACGAATAATTTGGTGCTATGTTTATTAAATTATTGGTTGCGTATTGTCACACATTGTTGTTCAAAATTGCTTGGAAATGGCTGTTTTACCTGAAAAGTAGTTGCTGTCACAGTTGATTAACGGATCAAAACTGGAATTTTACATTTTACTATTAAAATGTTAAACGGTTCTCTACCCGGTTTAGTACCGTTTTACCAGAACCTTGTGCCGTGCCTGTTATGGCCATCACACATTACCTATTTCTGAACCTTAGGATTAAGAGTTGGAGATAGTTAGAATTCTGTTAGGCTCTCCACGTGCATCACCATTGGTAGATATGATTGTTGATTTATTGAGCGACAAGCAATTGCTACAAGTTTTGTTTAGGTTGGTTGATTCAAGTTGACTTATACTCCGTATTAGATATGCCTTACTAAGGTTCTCTTCTAAAGAAATTAGACCATCAATGTCTTTTGGGAGTTACTTTATAATAATCTACAAATGAAAGTTGGTAGTTTGTTTTTTGTATTGTCTTTAGCTATGCAGTTATCTCGGTCAGATTTCGAATATCGTTCAAGGACCGAGATTTGAAATATCGGTTATCGCGGTGAGATCTCGGTGAGATCTCGGTTTCTTTCCGAGAACCGAAATTTTGAGAAAAGTAAGAACCGAGAACCGAACCAAATAGATTTTTTTGGTTCCAGTTCCGGTTCCGGTTCTGGTTCCGGTTCTTTGGGTCTAACCGGATAGGAACTGATATTCTAGAAAAAAAACCTCATGCCAATGAATTAAGCCAATAAAAAGAAAAAAAATGTATTTTTTAAGCATTTACAATCATTTATGCTAAAAGCAATAGCAATTAACAGCTAATGCATAAGTTAAAATAAAGAGTAAACTGCAAAATACATCCTTGTGGTTTCATGTTTCTCACGAAATACATCCCTGATCGAAACTATAGCAAGGTTACACACTCGTTAAGGCAAACGTTTGCCGTTATACATCACTCGTCACTAACCTTCGTTATATATACCAGTTTTTTGGGCCCCACTTCAGGGGTATTTTCGTCCTTTTCTTTCCACAAGGATGTATTTCGTGAGAAACATGAAACCACAAGGATGTATTTTGCAGTTTACTCGAGATTATATGATTTTGGGAAACATGAAAAGGACGAAAATACCCCTGAAGTGGGGCCCAAAAAACTGGATATTTAACGAAGTTAGTGACGAGGGGTGTATTTCGGCAAACGTTTGTCTAACGAGTGGTGTAAACTGCTAATAGTTTCGATCAGGGATGTATTTCGTGAGAAACATGAAACCACAAGGATGTATTTTGCAGTTTACTCTAAAATAAACAATCATTCTATAGTTTCACATGTTCAATAATTGCATAACAATCTGAAAAACAAAATAAAATAACTTCAAATTTTGTCCGACTAAAAAACTAGAAACGTTTATATTTTCACCGTTTGTTTCTCTTTATCTCTTCTGGTTAGTTTCTCTAATTGTTCGTTCATTTTTTTACAATCTCGTCGTCTTTAGTAAGTTCTTCAACATCATCCCAATTAATTTGCATCGAGAAACATAACAACAATTCAATTCATTATACAAACAAAAGCCGGAGAGTTAACTTTCTTGTAGAATACACACATACGCACAAACATGTCTCCACAAAGCTTGAAAAGCATTTTAACAAAGACATTTTTAAGGTCCTGAAACAAGAATGCAAATAAAAATTAAATATAAAACTTACCTCTATTGGTTTGATAATAATTTTAATGGATTAAAGGAATATTATATATATATATATATATATATATATATATTTAAACATAAAAGAAGTGGGCTGGAAAAAAAGTCAACAAAAAACGAGATTTTAAAGATCAAAATCTCGCCGAGATCAAAATCTCGCCAATTTCTCGGCTAATATCGCCGAGAATATCGTTGCCGAGATTTTGATCCGAGATTTTGATCCGAGATTTATTTTCAGGCCGAGATCCGAGATCTCGACGAGATCTCGCCGAGATCTCGCCGAGATTAACTGCCCAGGTCTTTAGTTGGTCTTTAGTGTTTTTCAATTATTTTGAAGTTATCAAATTAAAATGCATCTTATTTTCAGTTAAGTATTGGTTGAATCAAATGATATACATATAGTTCCATCAAATTGTAAGTTACTTAAATAAGTGTCTTGTGTGTTTTGGTGTAGCTAAGTTTTTGTAAAACCAATTATTTGCTCATACGTATATATATTGGGTTAGGCTTTTATTTTCAGTTACGTAGTAGATATATCATGTTGCTTAGGCAAGTCTATTGAACAGTTTTTGTGGCTTTTTTTAAACAAGAGCTGCATGATTATCTGCTCATACGTATATATACTGGGTTGGGCTTTTATTGTCTTTCGCAAAACAATAAATTCTATTTAAAGTTAACTAGGTTTTGTAAAAAGTCTTCCGCGGGGAGTTTACACACTTGCTATAATTTTTTTTATCTTATAATCATATTCTTAATTCTTAGTTCTTAATATGAAACGCAACAATATTTCTTACACTATATCTCTTCTTTTGGATAAAAAAAGATGACATTTGATTTTATATTTTCCCTTTGTGATTAAAATAGTATTTTTAGTAGTTGTGAAACTATGTTACGGCTTACGACGTTATATTGGACATTGCAGCTCTGAATCTATTGTTTTTCTTGTGTTATCAGACAAGGCCATTAAGAGATTCTGGTGGGAACATTGTTGAGCAAGCTGCTGTTCATGGATGTTACAAGAGGCATGTGCATTGTGACCGTTTGAAAGACTATCTAACTAAGTTCATATTATATGTAATTTTGATTATTATTGTTGAGGCTAACATTTTTTAAAATTCTATTATAGAATAAACTCATCCCAAGTTGTAAGTGATAAGAGCAGTATTGTGATGCCTTGTGCATTCACTCCAAGGTTGCTTAGGCGTTTCTACACTCACGACACTGCACTGGAGGGAAACCGATGAGCTCAAATAGATCCACTAGCCCCAAGGGTATGATTTTCTAATCTATTTGTTTGTTTGTTAACAAGCCTTTTTTCTATAATATTGCATCATGCTTTGCTGGTGGTGGTTTGAATTTAGATTAACTTATATTTCATTTGTGCTCTATGCTCAGAATTTGGGTAGATTAACTTGATATATATTTGTGCTATCTTGATGTTATCTTATGTCATCTGTCCACATTTATGAGATACTTTGGTAGGCACGGCTTGAGGACTGTCCTGCGATTTAGATCTTGCTCACCACTGCAGAGGGGTTTTCTGGAGGGTTTTTGAAATTGACCCAACTTGATTGAGCACATCTCTAGATTTCTTTGCTATAGTTAATGTTGAAAAGGGACATAAGTCTGCATTTTAAAGTTAACAAACAACTTTCTTTGATTAGTGCACTCCAAGCTCCTAAAATCAAATGAAAGAATTAGACGGTGCGCACGTGATCTGATTCTTTCTGTTTCATTTGGTTTTGGGTAGACATCTTGGAATAAGGTGTGACTTGGACAATGATCTTTGTTTTTCTTCCTTTCTATTTTTATCATGATAGAACCTTTTAAACAGGTTGGTTATATTTTAGTTTTTCTACATAAATCCATGTGGTTTTGTTAGAGACATTCTTATCACAAAAATTTATTACTTGATTAGTTCATTTATTCTTATATACTTGAGTGTTACCGACACAACATAAAAGTGATTGTGACTGGTATCTCCGTTATAGAGGATGATTACACATTTAGAACATGAACTAACGCTGACATTTCAATCTGACCACATTCCTGGTTCGTTCGTCTGTCTCTCTATCTGGCTTTCTGAATGTTTTACTATTACAATATGGAATTATGATCAAAGGCAAAAGTGAGGTTTTGTTATTATGTGACGGTCCAACCAATTAAGTAATCAAATGTACAGGTGTTCAAATATCCCGCCACAAAAGTTTTTTTTTTTTTGGACTTTTTTAGTATTCTGATTCGGTATTGCATTGGCTAAGGTATCAGATGTTTGCTGCAACTAATATGTGTGGGACATATAATCTGATCTCTTTTTCGGCTTTAGTTCATTTTTTTAGTTTATATATATTGACATGGACAACTCGGTTCGGTTGCTATTACCTTTTATATTTGAGATTTTAGTAAACCGTTTAGTGATTATGTGGCAGAGCTAAGTGTCACTCATGTAGTCTATGTATCTCACACTTGTATTAGTAAAGTAACATGTACTACTAGTTCAGAATCATTTATATTCAAAAGATGTTAGTGATATCTTATTGTGAGATATTGTACTATAATATTAGATTTCAGTAGTCAAGTATGTGATAATGACGTTTTGTTATTTGTCTGTACCTATTTGAACCTATAGATCATATACACTCACTATGATGGTTTCACAATGAATCTATTGTAGGATGCTAGTCTATGAGTATGGAAAAAGAAAGATCTCCAAATAGTGACTCTAGTCGCATCGAGACTGAGTCCATTAGGAGAGGGATGAATAGTAGAAGTTGATAGGAGAACTATGGGAGTGCTGCAGTTCTACTATAGTTTCTCGGAATTAGTAGTTGCCCCCCCCGTAATGAATGCTTAGTCAATAAGTATATAATAGTAAAGATGATGTATACTATGGCTTGTATCTCGTTTGTCTACTATAACGAACGCATGGTAGTCTTGTAAGTTTGTTGTGACGCGTCAATGTCATTCCGACTTGTGTGTTTCCGATACAGTATGTGCATATCTACTCTTGATGACCGTTCATCAGATTTGGTACTTGGAAATTATTATCTTTAGTTTGTTTGGATTTGAGAGACTTGACAGTACTGCTATTGTTGTGATAGAATTATATAATTGATGTCATTATTGTGTTACTACTGTTTTTCAGAAGTGATCTCACTAGGTTTATGGACAATCTGGAGATACCGCTAAATGAACGTTAGGTAGATGATAGTATATTAAGGTTAATAGCTAATGTAATTCAGGTGACTCGTCTTACTTTTTAGTGGGAGTCATTTTTTATGTACAACTTGACCAATAATGTTTAACATGGGTAAAGTTTTATTAAACTTTGAGTATTTGGGTTACAGATCATGATTATTATGTCGCTTGCTGTTGATTGCGTATATGTAAAGTAATGCTTAGTTTAGAAAGTTGTATGGTCCAGTAAGTTCTGGTTAAATGCAATTACTAGCTAATTCGGATTTAATTGGATCGTCGATAACTTAGCGTACTTCATATCAATATGTGGTACAGTAACTACTAACAGTAAAATTGAGAAAGATATATGAATGTTATTATTGTACCTAATTGATAGTTACAAATAGTAACTATAGAGTGATGGCCCCCCTTAGACGCATGTAGAAACTTATTGATAGAGCGAACAATAGTCTCGCAGCCATGCAAACAGTGATATTACGTGATGATTGAGCGAGTCGTGTATTAGTAGATCATTAGTTTGCATTTTAGAGTCGATATGGTAAAATCGTATCGATTAAAATTCAAAGCGAACGCGTACGAGAAAATAAAATAAATAGTGAATTTAAATAGCGTCGTAAATGACCTAAAAATACAGAATGTTACAATACTCACCAATTGGGTCAAGCCAAATTGAATACAAAGTATTTTAAAACCAAATGCATGCTATAACGCATATATCTTTGAATAGTACAATAACTCTATGTTCATGTGTTTCAAGAAAACAGAACATGTCAAGTATACGTTATAAGTCTTTGAATAATTCAAGGACCTTATTGTTCATGTGTTAATCAAGAAGACATAATAATTTTACTACTTACTTTATGTTATGAGTCTTTGATAAATCAAGGACTTTATAATTATATCTTAACAAGAACATAATTATTCTAACTAAAGTAATTATGAACGCAAGCTCTTGAGTTCAATAGTAATTTCAAGTTAATTTTATACTTCATAATCATGATTATATAATTCAACCATAAGTCTATTGACTAAAACATGTAGTCAAAATGTTGAAGTAGCTTACTATTATATCTTGACATTTAATTGTAATAGAACAACAAACATCTTGTGTGTTTAAGTCCTAGTAAAATAATTAGCTTCCTTACCTTGCGATCGAGAGAAACCAATAATCATATTGTTATATGGTGTTCCTTGCACACACTTAAGATTTCTCCCACTTGTGTATGGGACAACATTATTGAAGGTAAACAATACGACAAGCGCTCAATTGTATAAACAATATGATAGTGTCATAGATATTACAAGTAGATTTCAAACTTAATGTTTAATAAGGAATTGTGGATTATTATTTTATAGATAACATTTCGGAAAGCAACCTCAGATATGGGACTTGTTATCATATAAAATAAAATGCAATCTTACTTAAACATGTGTTTGTTCATATTCGGAAAGTTATGAATTATTTCAAGGCAACGCTAAAGAAAAAATTGGTATAGCGGACTTAAAGCCACCATGGAAAGACTACAACACTGCTTTACGTACAGCTAGCCTACTGATAAGTTGACAACTCTCCTATCAGTGCATTGCCTGATAATGTCATTGTGTAGTCGCTATGTAGGAATAAATCTGTCTACAAGAAGTGCTGCCCAGTGGTAGCTTTGTCAACATGCTTATATGATCTATTTCATGAATTTTATTCTTAATACAGAATAATGTTTCTTTCTGCTTATTTATGGGTGAGGTTTTGATGACTTAAAGCAAGTTAAAGAATTCAAGGTTCTACTATTTTGACTAATCCGTCTAACCTTTGGTGCTAAGAAAGTAACAATGTCTGACTATGCTCATGTAATCAATAAATTGCTATACATGTGTTTAGTCTAGTGGTAGGTAAGTCTTCACCTTTTTATGATCCGTGTTACAACATGCAACATACGAACCTGCGCGAGCCAAATGTGCAAAAGATGGGAGCACTCATGTGAGACTTGCATCCGAAAGATTTTCTCTGCATACCTTTCAGTATAACTAAGTATGATTTTTTATTCTGTCAAAGTGGCACACTTGAATGGGTTGTGCATAGTAGTGTAACGCGTCAAAGGAATGTTGTTAGAAAAACTTTCTTTTTGTTCATTTTCAAGTGGTGTTTTGGATAAGTTTAGATTATTTGGCTCACTTTTTTGACTTTGAGAGTTATGGCCTTATGAATTATAGCTCATTAGTTCGAAGGATAAGCTTCTATTAAAAAATTAGTTGAATTTTCCACGTTTTTAAAGTTAATGTCCACCCTTAAAAAATGTGTAAAAATTTAAATGGCTACACTTTGCTATATGCGGTATAATGTGTAAGTGTTACATCAGTGAAAAAGTAGAAGTTATGCTAATACTTATAAGGTGAGTGACAGAGATATGTCAAATGATACATGCTAGTATAAGTTAAAGAAAGCATTGACTAAGAAACACGCGCTAATTTTGATAGTGATGACTACTTCTAGGTAGATATGTTGTTAGATCGAGTTATATGAAGAATTACAACTAAGATGTAGAATGATATGTAGAGCCATTGTTTGAGCACTATTCGTTCGACGCGACTTATTATAGTTTGAACATGTGGATATAAGTCTATCAAATTGTGCTACATCTGACACCATCACGTGCTGTAAAGATTGTGTATGTATAACTAAGAAAATTCCTCTCAGCTCTTAGTAAGTGTTGTGTAGTACTGTTCTGCTATAGTGTTGAATTAGATACGAGTCGAGTCCAGAACTAGAAGATGAGAAGAGTGATAACCTCTAGTATATTGAAACTCGCTGTCTTGTAGACCATGTATGTATGCATGTGTACGAAATTCTTGATGCAATGATAACAAACCTCAGTCCGTTTCACAGAAGACTTAACTATAGAACTAGATTGAAGAAGTTTGCAACTTTTCATTATGTAGTTGGTCTATATAGTTTTGTTCAAGTCGAGAGATAGCTATTAGACATAATGCTAAGTCACTCTCAGAGATGTACAATCATAGAACTAGACTGTATATATGTCTGTATAATATACATATATCAAATTAGTATTACATAGTGTCTGAATTCACAGAAACCTGTAATTGAGAATGTACAGATACTAGTGATGTTAGACTATTTTGAATCTTTATTTAGATGAATGTTTTTGATTAATTTATCAGTGACAAATAGAACCTGTATTTCTTGTCTCGTAAAGATAGTGTCATACGCGCTGAGAATGAGAAGAAATTTAGTAGGATGAATACTGTGGTTGGCTTTTCTACTAAGCGCGCAATCTTGAGCATAGCAGTGAATAAATAATCTAAATGATCTTACTTCGACTCGTTGTGACGTATTCTTAAGAAATTATCGCATTAAGAGACTGTCCCTTTTTTACTGTGGTACTTCTATTGTGTCTATAAGCATGGAGAGATTTCGTGGGTAAGAAGTAATGTGTAATCGACATTTATAACCACAATAGAGTAGTGCTTGTGAACTTAGACAGTTTAATTTTAGAATTTTCAATAATTAAATTCTTAATAGGAAATTAAGTAATTAAACTACCTATTTATGTTTCGTAACAGTAAGCATAACAATTGATAAAATGGTCAATTTGAATTTATAAGGATTATGTTTCATCATTAGTAGTTAAAGCACTACATCGGTGAGCAGTTTCACTTCGATTAAGTGTTAACAGCCAAAACTCTTAAGGTTTGTGTCCCATGCGGATTTCGGGCCACATATTTCGAGCAACCATGGAAACGAGGTTTAGGGTATTTACAAAATTAAGACCAAGTGGCTCGAGGAATAGGAGATGGAGTGCAAGGTAAGATGGAGCAATCAGCATGCACAAGACCTTATTAAGGGTAGATGGCCTTAATTTGTTATGCCCGAATGTCATCTTGTGCTTGGTAGCAACATGGAAAGTCAAATCTTATATTAAAATGTGTAGTTGTTATTCATTTCCTTTCTAATTTGTAAATATTTACATTATCAATAGTCGAGGTCAAAAAATTTTACAGCTGATGTCGTTATTGATTGACCATCCTTTATTTGGATCATTTCAAGGTTGGTTTACATATTCATAGTTTTATAAATTATCTTATTAAATAAAAAGGTTTTTGTTATTTAAAATGCAACAACTCATGATAATAGTCATTATTTATTTTGTTTTCTTTTTTGTACTGATGAAGAATACTACGGAGCATGGTGTGATGTGATTTCCTGGAGAATCAAATATGATTTGTTTTATGATCTGTTTGGCATCATTTTTGCTGTGTGTAATTAATATTTTGCTTATTGGAGTTTCAAACTTTTGTTAAGAGTCAATCATTTAAACATTATTTCTAAATATACTCGTGCACACTTAGTTATGGAACAGGGACTTTGATGCCTAACTTATATGCGATTGATCAAATTGCCACAAGCCGTTGATCAAAGTTGTTTTTTAATCAGATAAAATGGCATATTTAATTTTTTAGAAAAAAAAAGGAAGGAAAAAACCGTGCAACGGGTATTATAACTGTTAATATAAAATGAAACTAGAAAGCATACTGATCGCAAGCAGCCCATCTATTATATTGACTACAAAGGTAATCCTCGTTTAATGAGTCCGAGGCGCAGCGAGTGTCTGGAGCTCAGTAAATTTTAATTAGATAGTGTCCAGCACCTCATAAAGGTATGAGTTCGGCTGAGGCTAGGTGTTTTGCTCCGGAGTACGCAATTTATGAAGAGGTAATTGTCTGTACATTTTAGAATGAAGCTCATCTTTATAGTTTAGTATGGCTGGCAATGCTCTACTTGTTCAACAACATTAGTCTAATCTAGATGTAGTTAGGATTTCGACCTGTAACACAAGATATGAAATTTGTTGTAATTTAAAGTAGACAGGAATGTAATATAAAATGACAAACTAGAAAGCATAATGATCGCATCAGCATAATATGATAAATAACCTGATTGTAGTGGGCCAGCATGTCTGATAGATGTTCCACACCTCGGTACTTGATTGGTTGAGGCTTAGGTTGCTGGGAGTAGCAATTATGAGAGGTAAGCCTAATTTTAGACGGGTCATCTAAGTTTAGATGGCTGGCAACTCTTTCAACAACATCGTCATAAGTATTGAGTTTCGACCTGTAACACAAGATCATGAAATTAATAATGTAGCAAAATATTTTATTTCAATTGGTAATCTGCAACACCGAATAACTTACAATTCCAGAGAAAATTCATCCTCTTTTGATTTCTCTAACGCACGGAAACGTACAACCTATGACCATGCACC
Organism: Tanacetum coccineum; assembly: GCA_026074375.1. Classification (NCBI taxonomy): domain Eukaryota; kingdom Viridiplantae; phylum Streptophyta; class Magnoliopsida; order Asterales; family Asteraceae; genus Tanacetum; species Tanacetum coccineum. The sequence goes on along the minus strand of BQNB010032318.1, from coordinate 30,682 downwards.
GAAAGATAATTCAAATATATTTAACTGAAACAACAAATAGTTGATGAACAAAAAGTTCAAATCATACTATTAATACCTGACGATTATGAACATATTCCAGAAAAGACGGAACATCAGGATAACGCAAGGTTTCGGTACTTTCAGCATGAATAAGCTTCTGATAGCAAATAATGTCACCATCTTCAAGCTAGAAAGTCATGAAAACCATAAATTCTTGCTGTTATAAAACTAAAACACTACTCAAAGAAGCTGATAACAAAAGTACCTGGCTTCCACGAAATGTAAGCTTCTTGTCAATGTATTCACACATAACATTGGGTTCAAATTTAATTTCCTGTATGAAAAGTGTCCCAAGTGAGCATAAAACCATAACGGAAGTGGAGAATAAACGAAGTCTACACACTGACCTCAAATAGTTGAATTTCTTCATCTTGTTCAAAGCCAGCCAATTCATTCAGCTTTGAAAGTATTTCAGTTGGCTTTCCAGTACCCTTCACAAAGAGCCGCCCAACATACCTGCATGTTAAAATAATAAGCAATGCTTATCCATATAATATAAATAATGCACAAGTATATAACAAAATTGGCAACATGATCTCATATATGTAAATGCATATATAGATGGGTAAAAGCTATTTATGCTTGATGTACTTTCCTAGAATACTCATTATGCTTCCTCTACTCCCAATATTGTCATTCCACGCAGTAGAAACAATTTGTTGAGGGTAATTTGGTCATTTCACACACTTCATCTTCTTCCTCTTTATATTTCCAGATTTTTTTAAAAGAAAAAATATAATGTATCTTCCATTTTACTTGAATGTTAGTGGTTTTAACCCATCTTTCTTATTAGTGATTTAACAACCTTTTTTTTTCCCACGAAAACATGGAAGATACAAACATTCCTATTAGTGGTTTGCAAATAAAATTCGAATATACTTTGTTTTCGTAATTACTAATTAGTGGTTTTAATTTAACAGCATTCCTTTTTGCAAACATGGGGTTGAAACAAGGGACATTATGAAACCAAAGTATCATGTGGGTTTGAAACTAGGGACGTTAAAACCCACTGCCATTTTCGAATAATTTGAATATATCGTAGACATGGGTCCCTGGATAATCACACATGTGAAACAATGGCTAGTGATATATCGAATTCAAATGGGTTGAAACATGGGTTCAAAACTGATCAAAAGTGTTGACACCATTTTCAGATAATTTGAATATATTCAAATGGCTGCAATGGTTAAGGAAGAAGACAAGGGTATTTTCGTCTTTTCATTTAAAATTTGTGGGCCCAAACAACGTTAAGTTAAATGACAATATTTTTTGTAGAGGAAGCATAATGAGTATTCTAGGAATACATTAAGCATAAATAGCTTTTACCCTATATAGATAAAAAAAAAAGAGGGAAGATACCGAAGTTCCTCTTTTACAGGGTCATAAAGTTTAAACAAAAGCAGAATCTCCTCCTTAGTTTTCTCAGGTGGAGGAATTGGCTGCAAGTCCTACATCGATAAGACAACAAGTCAAGTTTAAAAGAAAGAGCTTCACAAAAAAAAAAAACGAGTATCCTGAAATAATATGTTAGCACTGAGATCTTACCTGTCCAACTTCTACTTCCAAAAACAGCTTAAGCTCAGCATTGTTACTCTTATTTGATAACTCTCTTAAGTGTCCAACCTGAATCACATTAAATTTTACATGTCAACGATCACCAAATTGTAATCAGGACAATACCTAAAAGAGAGCATTGTGATTATCCCAAAATATGTGCCACCGTTACACTTCAGTCCCGAAGTATAATGCGCATTTCCTCTTCTGTGAATGTTTAATTCCAGCATTACTTGTTTTCCCATATATCATGGACACAAAGACTTGATGAATTTTTTTTTTAGTTTGTTTGAAAAATACAACTAAATATGGTCCACAAAATAAGCAGACCACTATAAGAAGATTCTGATAATATCAATCATGATATGACAACAATGGTTTGAACAACTTAAAAGAGACATTTTTGTCTAATTGCCTTATCTAACACACTTAGGTTTCGTTTGTTTTTTCAGAGGTTTTACCTCTTCATCTGCAAACCATGTCTGCAGAAGAAGAGGTGCATCTAAGCTCTTCATCTGCAAAGAAGAAGACCATTTGTTTTTTTTTCTCTTGAAGTACTTCTTTCATTTTTGTTTCTTTATCTTTTTACTAGTGTTTTTTACGTTTTCGTCTGTTTTTTTTTTACGTTTTCGTCAGTTATTTTACGTTTTCGTCAGTTTTTTTACGTTTTCGTCAGTTTTTTACGTTTTCGTTAGCTTTTATACGTTTTCGTAATTTTTTTTACGTTTTCGTCATTTTTTTTACGTTTTCGTCATTTTTTTTTACGTAAAAAGACTGACGCAGACGTAAAAAGAAGGGCGAAAACGTAGAAAAAACGTATGAAAACATAAAAAAGGTTACGATGGACGTAATAATAGGCAAAAGCCGTTAAAAAACAGACGAAAAAGGTAAAATAACGGAGGGAAATCGCAAAACATCAGACGAAAAGGAAAATAACTGGACAAAGACGTTTAAAAATACATGAAGAAAACGTAAAAAAAGCAGATAGAGAACGTAATAAAAACAGAGAACGTAAAAAAACGGGACGAAAATTTAAAAAAGCAGACAATAAACATGTTAAAAAACATAAAAAAACTGACAAAAACGTAAAAAACTGACGATAACGGTAAAAAACTAGAAAAACGTAAAAAGACGAAAAGTAAAAAAAACTGACAAAAAACGTAAAATAACTGACGAAAAGTAAAAAAAAAACAGAGACGAAAACGTAATAAAAAATTGACGAAAAGTAATAATACTGGCGAAAATGTAAATTACCTGACGAAAACGTAAAATAACTGACGAAAACGTAAAAAAAAGACGAAAACGTAAAAAAAACTGACGAAAACGTAAAAAAACTGACAAAAACGTAAAATAACTGATGAAAACGTAATAAAATATTATATATCGTAGAAAAACGGAGAAAAACGTAGAAATCGTAGAAAACGGATTAAAATGGATGAAAACGTAAAAAAGCGTACAAAAATGAATAAAGACTGTTGAAAACGTATAAACCCAGAAAAAGTATGAATTATTTAATTATTGTAGAAAGAAGTGAGAAGAAGAGGTAAGAAGTGAAATATTTTGTCTGAATTTTTGAAGAGGTTAGAAGTGATTTTTACCACTTATCTCTGCAAAAAAACAAACAAAAAACGTCTGAGAGACTGCAGACATAAGTGGTGAAAAGAGGTTAGAAGAGGTTATTTGGAAAAAACAAACAAAGCCGTAGTGTACTTATTTAAGTGATCAACTTCTATTTACACCTGATTTAAGTAGTTGGAACAAAGTAGAAGACAAAAGCTCAAAAAGTACATACAGACTGAGCTTCTTCCTGAGGAGTCAATGGACGATTAGGGCGATAAGTATGATTTTGGCGCTTTGCCCAGAACCAGAAACGCTGGTATTGCACCGGTATACCCAATTCTTTAGCAACTTCCTCCTGAAAATTGTCAAATATAAGTATCACCAAAACATCATCTTAATAAAATAAAAAATTAGTTATGTATGAGTATCAAAAAGCTTGCAAAGTGCTCAATCCATGTTGATTCGTATAAATTTTCAATACAAACTAATAAAAGTACTTTCAGCAGTCACCATGAATAATCAGCCACAATAAACAATGATGCACCATGAAAAATATCTTAAATGCAAAATACCAATGCATAACATGGACTTGTTGTCATGAATGTAATATAGCTGTTCTCCTGGTGAGAACTTCCTCGTTATTATCGTTACCATTAAACACTTAACATATAAAGTATAAGTATTAATCACAATCTGGATATGGCTAAGTGCTTAAACATGGAGATCGCCATATAACTGCAGGGTTTTATTTGATCCTTTGATATTAGCTTTCCATATGACCTACGCAAAGGTGCTGTGTAGTTACGAAGATTTGTGTTTAAGGGTTTGTAATACTAACTTGCGCGCATTCAAAACAGGTCATTTTCTACATATTCCCGTGAAGGTAAAATATGCAACATAATCTATAGTCAGCTAGAATATAGGCACTGTGCCAACCAGGAAGTCGCAACAAACCGGTTATCGGTAAAATTTAAAGCAGGGCAAGTTAACAGATGTGAATATGACAGGAATATTTTGTTACTGAATTAAAAAAATTGCCTATTCTGTTTTTAAGATCAGCATTGTCAATAGAATATTCTGTAAAATTATTAACACAAATGGGAAAGGGGCATTTCAAATACCATGTCCAACAGTACCACGTCAACTTCAATTCAAGCCAACAAGCAGCAAATATATTCTAGAAGCAAGCTAACACGAACTCCAGTATAATATAACAACACACTCTGAAATAAATCAAAAGCGAAAGCTAGAGAAGCTAGGATAGCAACAGGAGATTGTACCTTGAAAAGAGCAAAAGGGGTTTGTTTTTGGATACGGAAACTACGAACTTTGTCGTGATCCACTAGATCAAAATATATATGCTTCCCTATCTGTTCTTGAAGATCCCCATCACGAGCAACCTAATCACATCAAATTACAAGGTAAACTAATAATGATTCACGAATCTCAGTATAGTAATTCCAATGTGAGTGTCAGAAGTTCAAACCTTTATAACTGTATACAAATGTGCCTCTGCCTTTTCCTTTCTTTTCTGCTCCTTCTCTTCTTGTTCTTTCTTCAATCTTATCTGAAAGGTAACACGGCTCAATGATGTTTGTTGATTCTGGTTAAATGTATAATCTATAACACCAGCTTAAGATCTTACTCTAAGGTGCTCTGCTATATCCTTCTCATCCACATTACAGATTATTTTCTCCTTCTCGCTTTCGCGTATATACACAAGCATGTATGCATTTGAATACTTTGTAAATTTAAATGGAGAATTGTTGAAGCCAGGGTTTGCTTGAGGTAACTGTTCCACAATAACACCGAATAAATAAACCAGAGATAAGTGTAAGTAACCTGCTAACTAATTTATGAATCACTTAGATTATCTGTCAAAATCACCTCCTCCTCGCCCCCGTATTGCTCATCCAATGCTCTCTTAATATCTTCTTTGGTCACACGTTCATCATCAAATTTAAACCTACAAAGAACTTAATTTAGTGATTGTATTAAACACAAAGACAAAACAAAATTTTGTTGCACTTTGCATCTAAAGTGAAAAGGACAAGTCACGTAAAAATAGTAGAAGTTCAATAAACAAAAAGATCATTAGTAACTATTAAACCAAATATTCCCATACCACTTGTCAGAAAGTGTAGGCCTGATATAGGCATAATAATGTCCGCCATGTACTCCACCACTGTGGACCAGAACACTACAAAAAAAACATAGCGTTGGAAACACTCAGACTCTAATAAAAAAGAGCCAATATGCAGCCCTGCTGGAGAATTTTAGATTTTAAGCTCAGGGGATAAAACTCAGTCATATTATAATACCTGTGAAGGGTGTAGAGATTCCGAACACTTCTGTCTGCCTGGGGTGATAAATACTTCCCATCCTCTCTATCAAGATCAAGTTGTAAGGGGAATTCATAGCGGTCATTTATCTGTAAAGTTAACAAGCTTCACATAAATAACTTTCCATAAATATACACTAGCTGTAAGATACTTTAATCAGTTTCATGTGTTAAGGTATAAAGTTATTTTTGTGAGAGAACAAAACATAACAAGAAAAGATGATCCGTATTTACTGGCCGAAATAACTTTTGAGTACCATTCCACAGTTTATCAATCAATGCCATTTATAACAATTCACGCTATTAGGCATGTGTAATGTCAATAATTTAACTATGCCATAAAGATTAAAGTTACTAACCTTCACCATCGTATCTCGCATGAAGTCATATTCAAAACGTTTTAGCTGGAGTTGAAGAACAGGGGGGAAATCAATGAACAGAACACCCTTCTTTGCATCCTATAATAGCCATGTCCATGAATAGTGAGGAACCAAAAGGAAAAAAGACACATAGCCCTCGATATAAGCAAACCAATTTCAGTCCAAGCAAAGGCGCAAAGACAAAATCTAGCCAAAATATATTACCAAAAAAGGTTTATAACACAACTAAATTGATTTAAAAGCTTTTTAGAGTGCAGTCTGAGTTGTAACTTGAAGTTTATAAAGTCCACGTATAAACAGGCGGTTTTTTTACAAAAAATTCAAGTTCCTTTACATTCCTGATCAAGTAGCTGTGTCACCCACATGTAATGAAATGGATATACAAATCTATAGATATCATCAGAAATTAGTCCAACCTGTAACCCATGTTGTTCAGCATGATATCTATTATCACCTTCAAGTCGTTCCACTTCTACATATTTGTCAAAAGAAGCATACACATCGCGACAGCCTTTGACATCAAGCTGAAGGTCTGAGACAAGATATACGAGTTAATGAAAAACTATAATCAACACAAAGCATCGTCTTTCTTACACGTATACTTACCATAGAAAGATTCCTTTCTTGTTGATTTGTAGTCCACATTAATGCATTCGATATAGTTCATATCATGCCCTTCAAACAAATGTTGAATTGTACCCTCTACAACAGTTCCCTGTGCCACCAAAAGGATATATCATGTCATAATCAGTTACGATCAAGATGTAACAACACCCATGGTTGGTATTGGAAATCCCTATACCTTCATTTTGTCTTCAAGCTTTTCGCAGAGAACCCTATTAAGTTCTTGGACATCATGCTGCATAAACGACTCGTATGAGTCCCACCCAAAAGACTTGGTCAGCTCTTTTGTGGCGACACTAGTCTCATTGTACTGAAGCTTATAGAATAAACTCTGCAAGGCCAGAGGAATGCTCCCTGACGGCATGTCATTCTCTGTTGTTGGCATATGATACACAGCCTGATTCAAAAGCTAAATGTGAGTGCTCGTATTAAATATTTTAGTAGTTACCATAAAGGGAGTAAAAGCACCAACCTTTCTAAAATAAGGTATATGGTACAGAGTCTGGAGAAGAGAGTTCATATAGCAAGTAGCACCTTGATTCTTAAGCCCAACATAACCGGTCTCCTTTTTTGAGTCATGTGACCAATAATCGACAACTTTCCGAACTGTAACATCAGCTTCGACTATACATGTATCATTCAGAAGATAGCCTCGGCTAGGATCATACAGCTCACTGAGTGGCATAAACGAGGTGAAACCCCAATCACTTTCTCGGGTATTGAACTGGTGTTGTGTATCTGCAGGGTGAAAAGCAGCATAACTATCAATGATCCAATAAGACCGAGTATATGAAAGCAGGACACTAAGAAGCAGCATAACTATCACTGAAAATAGAAAACTTACCTTTGCGCATGGTGAACTTGTTATGAACTTGATTAACCACAGCCAAACTGAACTGAGCATATCTGCTCCAACCATATGGCAGTGTTGGGGCATCAGCAACATCAAGATACATCGACAAGTGGTCCACATTGTTTCCTTTCGGGAATATAAGTACTCGCCTACACAAACAGACTACAATGTAAGCATACTAGCAATACACAAATTACCACCATAACAGAGCGTTACAGCAGACCACAGTTACAAACAAACAAATAACAGTAGACAAAAGGAAAAATACCATTTATATCCTCCAACAGCAAACACATCAGAGTACAACTTCTTGCCAGTCAACCTCGAAAAATTCTCTATGGTCCACGTAAACCGTGCAGCTGGTGGATCATCAACTACTGGTGCATCAACTGTGTTCGCACCTTCAGCAGGCACAACTAACCAAAACACAAATAGTATACCAAATTAATTAAGAAAGTTCAAATCACATTTATTTTTTCTGCTTATCTGATTATTTTTAAGCAGATAAACAGTTTGAAGTATTGTAATAATCCAAACTGCTTCAGCGAATTTGGGGGCACACTAAGCAGTTTCCAATAAGCAGGTTAGTACATGCTCTTATTTCAAATTTTAACCTAATCCCATTATATATGTATTAAACTGCAGATTTTTTTATGACATGTATTACAGAATGAGTAAATCCAAACACTATTTCATAAAGCACTTATTCTTAGGCAGCTTAAAAGTACTTAAGCATCATTGAAACAAAATAATGTGAAACTTCCGGAAAATTTATCAACAATCAGTATTTACAACGAACAGAATCACACATATCACACACCATTAACACAACCTAAATCACATACACAAACTAATCATAAACATAACGATCAGCAGCTACAGCTAACACACACACACACACACATATGATATTGATACATATTAACAAAACTTACTCACATATTCGAAACCTATTAACGATCAGCATTTACAACTAACACAAGCACACATATCATACAAATTAAAGAAATTTAAAAAAAAAACATAATGAACTGCGGCTACAACCAGACTCTACCATATACCTATACATATTATCGATCACGAGACACATGCAAGTATACAACCAACAAAAACACACATATCACTCCAGAATTCAAAACTTTTCAAAATGTTAATATTCACCAGGTTCGTACAACTAACAAAAACACAGATAGTATACACAATTAATTCAATTAAATTTACATATCCAAAGGTATATACTCAAAACCTTGGAAAGGTATTAACAATCGACCGGAACAGCTGACAAAAACACAGAAATAAACAAAATTATTGTCGTAAAAAGAAAAACAAAATTTAATCCGTATTCAGCATTTACAAGTAACAAAAACACGCAATTTGATCACATATCCAACAAGTTCATCAGTTGCAACAAACAAAAATAAACACTTGAGGTTTAGACCTAAATTGATAAGTTTTGAAACCTGGAAAAGAATAAAATCAACGAATACGAAGACGGGCGTAGGTACCTTCCATGGGCTCAGGTCCTTGAGTGACAGCCAAATCAGAATGCGGAACAAGCATCTCATCATCTTCATTCTGCACAATTACAAAACCCTAGAAATTAATAAACTATATTCACCGCCACAACAAAATCAATTATATTGAATAATTAATGAAGTAATTAAGAGTAAAAAGAATGAATTAACCATCATCAGTAAATAAAATTAATTAAAATAAAGATATGAATATATAAATATGCATGTGTGTGAGTGAGAATTACATCGAGAAGTGGCGGAGGAGTGACGAGAGTCATGGTGATGAATGAATTCGATCGATGATGATGATGATGATGGATCGGAGGGACAGACAGATTTATTTTTTATAAGGGATTTCTCTCTCTCTCTCTGTGAAAATTATATCGAAGAGGGGTTAGTTTTGGAAAATGAGGGATTTTAGGGCTTGTATTTATCTCTCCCTAATTGCTTCTTTTATGTTTTATTAAAATTAAAATGTATGTATGCTCCATGTTTATCAAAATTTACACTATTTTTATGTCAGATGTGATTGTCGAAACTAGTGGTAGCAATTTAATTTGTAAAATTGTTTTGTAGAATAGTTGTAATTGTAATTTTAATGTGTAAAATGACGTAACGCTAAATGTTAAATGCTAAATGCTTATTCAAATAGCATTGAGAAATTAGTATTTATATAATTTTATAAATGCTAAATGTTTTCTTTCAAACGAGCTTTGTAATAATAATGCTAAATGTTAAATACTAATTACTCAAAAACTATAATATACCCGTAACTAGCTTCAAGGCCCGCCCCATGGGCGGCTAGCTTTAAGAATTATTCGAAGATAAGATTATTAACATAGTTTTGAAGGTATCATTAAACTTATTTACATGTTTACAATAAAACAAAGATTTTATGAGTCATAATCGTAAAATAGGTTACCTTTTCTATAGTAAGAAGAAATCAAGAACCTTTTGAACATCAAAAAGTTGGCATATGAAATATACATAAGTTACTCAGTGATACATCAATCAAAGATCAAAATGCTACTTGTGCAATGGGTCGAAAAGAGACCCAAGATTCAAGTTTGATAAATTTGTCAACTCGTACATGCTTAATCTTTTTTATGAATTTTTGTTGATAGTCAAAATACGACAAATCATGCATTTTCAAAGACTATACATCTTTGGTAAAATAATGCTAACATACAATACATTCGATCTTTACAAATCAGCAAAAAACATCAAACTAACAATACTAAACCATAATTCTATCCAAATGATTGGAGTCCATGGTGCATATACATAATACATTCCTTTTATAAATGTTTGAGATATGGAGTAGTCCCATCTTATTACTCACTAACCTATGCAAATTAAAATTCCAAACTACATTTAAACACACCACCGCCTGTCTGCCATGGAACCAATCACGTGCCATTTCACTCACTTCATTTGATTGCCTTCAAGGATGCCAGTGTGTTGTTTATTTTACATTCATGAGGGGACTTCCATGTCATATCGTATATCCATAAAAGAGCCTACACATTTTCACATCAAAATAAGTTGTATGATGATTTATATTTGTGACCATCCAACATAAGGAACGTGAAAAGTGCACCTGCAAGACTGACACACAACTTGCTAATAAAGAGAATAACATCCCAAGGACATTCACTTTGACTATACGTAGAATCTTACTAATTATAAAATCTGTTGCCATCTCAGAAGCTCTTAAAGTCTCTTTTCCGGTTGTAGCAATATGAAAAATAAAAAGTTAAAATAAAACCCAGTGGCATACACAAACCAGAAAAGAGGATCTTATAGTTTTAGGCTTTAATTAGAGGTTTAACTTACCATTTTATACTCCTAATGGAACATGGAGTTACTAACATTATAAGTTTCATAAGATATCGCATTTATCAAAAACAAAAAATGCTTAAAAATATTATTTAGACTCCTCACAATGTATACCAAATTATAAAGAAAATTAAGTAAGTGGTGAATATGGAGGCCTAATAAACACTTACCACAATGTATTATAAGTAGTTGGTAAAAGAAGAAAGTAGCAAATGCAAACACCTATTGCAACAAATATGATATAAGAGCATAAGAAGCTAATGACATGTTAAGTCTACCAACAGATAAAGAATTTAATTAAAACAATAAACTTACATCTTTTTAAGAAGCACATCAGTCATCTCAATTTAATAAGGGCTCTCGGATCCATCTTCTTCAGTATGTTTACGAATTTCCGCACCATTCTACACAAACCTAAATACCTAATATTTAACACCAACACAGAATAGAAGTAACACTTACCTTTTTTGAGACGGAAGGCAAAATTTCTCTTAATGCTTGATCAAGATGTACAACTTTAATCATATGTGGCATTCCACATAAGATGCTTTGTGATGATAATCCTGATGTTTTCTCCTCAGCATCACCAATTAAAACGTCATGTTACCAAAGCTCTAGTCAAAGGTAGGTGCACGTAATAAGCCTTTCCTTGGAAATATTTCTTTAGGATTCTAGCGACATGGCTGCGAAGTATGACACCATCATTTACAGCAATCATACCAAGCTTATGCCCTTTCATTACTTTAGCTGATAGAAAATCAATAAGTAATCAATCAATATCTGTTTGAGAATGCCATTTGCTAAAACAGATTCTTAGCAAGCTTCTACTCTTTCATTAACTTGTGTAAAAACCCTTTTTACTTTCTTTTTTTAATTAATTTAGTAAGAACATTAATGTTGAAATGAAACTCAACACATCAGGGGTTAGATAACGGATCAAAATGGGCTACTGTCACATGTGTACTCGCTTTTACCGTTTCCATGTCGGGTTGGTCGAGCAACAAAAGTTTTGTGTCCATTCATAAGTAATGTGTGAACTTGTTACAAAGTTATATACATTTGAAACACTTTACGCAAGTTTTGACCCGTTTGATCTGCTCAATCCATTGACTTAAAGCAAAAAAAAAAAATATTACCGCCTTGACCCATTAAAAGATATAACAGCTGTTATGTATACTTGTTGGGTCTCTGCAACGGATTTAAGTGCTATCCTTTAGAAGATATCTTGTCTTTCACTTCAAATACTAACAATGACAGAACAATGAGGTCTTGTTTTATGAGACTGATTTATCAGTTATTTCTGCTTCAGCCGTTAAACTAACACCAATCGAGTCCCTGTGTATTAAAAAAGCAAATTCCTTAATCAATACATATTAATCAAATTACTGATTTTTTTTCAATGTTTAAAAAAATAAAACTTCTTTGTTCCACTTTTCATATCTGAAACTGATTCACTTTTTACAAACACTAAACATAAACCACCAAGCTATTCCAGATTTACCTTGACAGGGGCACTACTTCAAGAGCTTTTTGCAGCTACTGAAGATAGACTACGGCGTGGTCTTTTCTTTGTGGAACTCTGCAAAATTATGATATTTCTTCATTAGATTTAATTGATGACATACCATAGGTCAAAATTATGATATTTCAAAATTGCACATTCCCTAAGAACCAACATAAGATTACTTAGAAGAGTTGCGATAAATTGTAGTACCGAAATAAAAACAATTGGGATAGTTTTAGATCAAACTTGTTGTAAGACCCTTGCCCTATCATCTGGAGGCACTTCAATCATAATTCTCTGTAGCTTTTTGTAGAGCCTCAAATATTGTTTTTGGTAACACTTTTGCCTGTCATTTCACATAAATAAAACGTAATTTCAGTAACAGAGAATGAGGCATTAATTTGTAATGACTAAAGTCAAATTAAGACTAAAATACCTTTCTTTCAGGATCTGCATAGAGGCTATCCAATTAGTGTATTTGTAACTGTGGACATAGAAAAGTAAGTTAATCAGCTATTTGGACAAGATTGTAATAAGTCAAAAGCATATCAAATGGGCTGAAGAGAAAAACAAAAGGATTATCAAACAGGTTAAACTAATCATAATAATACAGTTATATCTAAAAAAAACTACTGTCTATACATTAACTCTAACTTCACAAAAAAGTACATGGACGTAAAAATAAAAATGAAAAGGCAAAGGTAGAAGATTACTTTCCACTGCTCATCAAGTCATTATGCAAAAAAAAGATTGCTATTTGAAACAATAACGTTTATCTCTCACTATGTTATACTAATTCAAGAAAGTAAAAAGTATTACACTAATTGAAACTATTTATACTAATTCATAAGCTAATAAGAGCCTTCAATATTGTCACCCACACACCCCTGGCGCCTTAATAAGCAATCTTAAACTTGCCATAATCAATAATCATAACCATTAAGCAATCCTAAACATACCCTAATCAATAATTATGACCATTAAGTAATCCTTCAAGCAAATACATAATCAAACTACCCACATCAGCAATACATGAATAAAACACAGTATAGATTTCACATATTTTCAGCATTTAACTAATCTTTTACATAAAGCAACAATCTTTTTTCAACAACCTTGTATAATTTAATCCAAATCCCATTGAAATCATCAGCTTAAAACCATGAAAAAACACACATGTGACAAATCTTACAATACAAAATCAAGTATAAAAAAGTTATTAGCAAAAAGTTAACTAAACTTAACAGCTATGGTAACTAAAATTTAAAAGAAATCCATTAACAAAAGATTATATACCCAATTATGCTATACCAACAATCAAAACATAATAAAATAAAAATTACCTTCATGAAGATGAAGAAAAACGTCTATTTAAATCATCAGTAGACATCTCATATCGAGTTTTTCAGGCCATTAATCAGGCGATTTGTTTTTGTTTTTTTGGTGCATAATTGGATGTTTTTGTTATGGATTGAATCTTGTTTTGACTTTTGTATTTATCAAATTCGTTTTGGTTTTGTGAATCAAATAATCTTTCAATCATCAAAGATCAATACTTAATCGGATCTTTGATGATGGAAAGGTTATTGGATTCAGGCGGATGGTTTGTGTGGGTGATTTTGAGTTAATGAATCCGAATGGTGTGTGTAGGTGAAGGTTATTTGAGAAGAATAACCTAAAAGAATAGTAGGTCAAAGATTTAGGCGGGTCTATGGGGAAGGTTTTGATCTGACGATTCTAAAAATCAATAATGCCACGTGTTTTATTTTAAAGGGTTTTGGGGCAAGATCAACTTTTACAAACCCTCCTTTATATAGATAGGTAGATAAGATTATTACTTGCATTTATGTTATTTATTTTAATGTAATAAGATTATTACTTACATTTATGTTGTTTATGTTTACTACTGTGTCTTTTATTTAATCATTATCCATATCAAACTGGTCCTACGCATGTTGCATTCATCATCTGTTTATCTTTTAAAGTTTTTAGTTTTAATAACGAAATATTTATACCCGCGTAAAACGACGGTGTATAGCGACAAATAATTATATATGCGAACTTGTAGTTTTGCCGTTATCCTTAATGCAACACTTACGGGTTCAATTCATAGTCATTGCAAGAAAAAAGTCTATGAGTTATATACAGAATAAATATGATAAAAAATATTCCGGATTTGATGATTAATGTGGATTTTGTTATCATTTTTAAGTTTTTCAAGTTTCAAGATTAAATAAAGGCTATCCGCATATAGGACTATGTATGGTTATAGCCGTGCTAAAGCACGGCGCAAGAATGTCTAACGATATATTTATAATACAGCTCACAAATGTAGCGAACAATAATTATACATCCTTGCATATGTTTATAGTTACTGTTAAGTCTCGTTATGCTATTTTCTTTAAAATTTCATAACGAATTTGGTGGACATTCATCACTACCTTTCTATTTTTAAGAGATACATTAAGTATATGCATATTATACTTTTTTCTCTGTTTTTCTTCTTTTGCCTCTAACATAAAAAAATGCAAACATCATAAAAAAAGATTCATTATCCAAAAATCATAGATGGGTCATGGCCTCATGGGTCATTTCCATGCTTTAAAAATCAAAATATATGAAAGAGTAGTCTTTCACTTATTTTACCCACTTACTCATCAACTACTTCAACACTATTCTCAATAATTACCACAGTAAATTACTAACGAGGTCTGTAACCCGCGCTCCATTGCGAAGCGCAGGGTTTTACGTTCATAACCGCGTTTACAGAAATAAAACTCAAAAAATGATGAATAAGCTCATAATCACAATATCCAAAAATATAAAACAACGCACATCATGGTTGAAATGTAATCACAACATCAAAAACTAAAGCAATCCATGGTACATACAATTTAGACATATGTAGTCACATGTGCATATGTGTGGATATCCCATGAGGCTTCTTTGACTTGTGTTTTGAATGTCCGCCCTTACTCGATGACTTCCCATGACTGGATCCATCTTCACCTGCAACAAAGATGATTTCAAGATTAGTTACCAGGTAACAAACCATGAGATTTAAATATAGTTTTACAATTTTCATAAGAATAGCCATGTAATCTTTTTACAATGCTAGCAACTATTTCGACCTCTAAACCATTATTATCGTTGTAACTTTATCTACTCAACTTATGTAAGAGCATGTGGGATAGTCGGGGTCATCGTTTATCAGCCTTTTGCCATTAATTTGATCTCTTTATCAATCTCATTAACCTTCATTATTTTAGTAACCCACATCATTATTTTAAAGCAGGAAGCACATTTCGTTAGCAACATAAATTCATCTAATTACTTCAACCCATTTTGTCAATTTACAACAGTAGTCAACATGTTGCATTTAACTGATATTAGTCCTTTCAACATCTAGGGTTTCATGACTTCAGTATTTCACGTATATATGTTAGCATACCTTGCGGCTTCAATATGATTCTAAGTAAAAGGTGGGAGTGTGTGCGAATACCTTATGGGGGCTTATGTTCTATGGACCACTCTTATCTACTCCAAAAGACGCTAAAAATTCTGCCATTTCTTCTATTGGGAGCTCGGTTAGTATTGACTCCACCTGCAATTAGATAACTACTTAGTTTCATCTAGAAAACAGTTACGAATATTGGAATCAGATCTATCTAATGAATTAACATCTTCATCAAATCTAGCTAGTGAATTAAACTGCTCCGCTATGAAAAAAGCAACGGTCGTCTCAGAAAACTTCAAAACTCATGCAATTTTTGCTTTTATTTTTTGCTATTACTTATACTTGTACAGAGCTTGTGCTATAGATGGGACAAAAAAGGAGAAAAATCAACAAAAAGGGCAAATGCAGTTAGAAGAAGTATTTATGTCCCATACCTTATTTCCAAAAATTATGAAACAGACCATCACTGAAAAGTGTAACATCAATGTGATCAGTTAAAGAACACCCGACAACACCAGTACAATCAGAATAAGAAGAGCTTCAAAGAGGATCCCAAACAGGCATCATCCAAGAAGCCTTCAATCCACACTCCTAAAATCCATAATCGAACAATGTCGATGTTCTAGTGTCAGCCTCTGCATTTTCCATTTCATACTCACCGTTTTCGAAAGGCCATGCTTTTCAACATTGGCACACGACACTCTCTTTCTTACTCATCCACTTCTGATTTCCTGTTGCCGTTGAACCTCTTATTCATTAGTGTGTTTACTGCATAAGAAGTAATACTACAGTAATTAATATTTTCGATTTTGTACCAAAATGCATTGAAGAACAATCTCCAGCTTTTAAAATCTTTAGTTAGTCTACATTAAAGAAATATGGGAAATATGTGATCACTTGATTCTGAAATTAGAAGCATATATGATACTAACAGTACCTGAGATATTATGGATCTGAATTTATTTAAAGCAATATTTACACTGGAATAGTACCCAAATGATGAAGAAATTAAGGTTAAGGCTGGAAGTAAAACCTGAGGAGGCCTACACATAACAATAACATAAGTAGCAAGTTCCCCATTGTTGATTTCCGATAGCCACATGTATCCTTGATTTGTCCTCGCAAAAAACACAAACTCATGTTAGTTCTTATTAAAAGGTAATTTGTTATTCAACTTCTGAGAACTACTCTCTTTGGTTCTGCGACTACAAACACAATGAAAGAATGAGCGACCAGTAGCCACTATGGATATGGTTAAGGCTTTCCTCCTTCGTTTGGACCTCGCGCAACCAAAAAGATACCAACTTTTATAACATAAACCTATTAAAACACTTGTCACTTTACTCAATTCATCTATAAAAGATACGAAAAAAGAATTATCAGCAGTTCCATTGAAAGAGATTCGATTTGTGACTCGTAAACTACCACCAACATCGTTCTTAAAATCCAAAACAACAACGATTTTCTTCCCGAGGTCCATAACTCTATACATGGACTTAGACTTAGATCCCGACCCTGATGTTGACGCCTTACTATTGTGAAGCTAAGCAAGAGCACCTGGCTTGAATTACTCGAATGTATCATCATAGACAATTAGACATACCATATCTACGACCTTATTTGACTGTAATATGAGTGCGTCATTAACCACATATGACCAGAGCATTCTAAGAAAGACTGTTACATAAATTTCTTCACCTAGTCATGTACTCGATTTAAAGGGGTGTATGTTTTAGCATTCTTTCGGGTATATGATCTTATTTGGTTATTGATCACATTTTCGGTATCTGATTTCCACCATTCACCTACATTTATAAACATAACCATAATTAAGTACTAATAGATTTTGTACCAACGACGCGTTTTGGACTTAAGGACTCACCTAGGATGACAACTAACAGTTGCGTCAGTTATTAAGTTGAAAACTTACTATTTGTCACTTAAATTTTCATAACAACCATAACTTTTTCCTTTTCTTTTAGGTGATCACAAACCTAATCTATTTAAGTAACTAAAATTTATAAAATTTATGTTCTTCACATAATCAAAACATAAAGCTGTTATTATGGAAATCTAAATCAAAGAATATATGCGTATTGAGTTGCAAACCTAAAATTAACCCTAACCTTTTTTTTTGAAAATCTACCCAAGCATTTGTTGCCAAAATCCACCCTGCAACAAAAACATAAAAAAAACATAACCAAAACGCATTTGTTTATAAAAATAGCAAAAAACCAAAAAGTGTATTGTTTATGTAACATAATCAAATATTAATCATTTAAAGTCATTATTGTCTTATTTTTTAAGAAAATATAACTATATTACCTCATTCATTAGATCCGTAGCTATTTCGATACGAACTCATTCTGATCTTTAGTCAAGTTTGTCCTATGCCGCTTTTGTAGACATACCAGCTGCTGTTTCTAATTGTAATGCTCGCACCTCAACCCGACAAAGTTAATTAACAATTTCCTTGTGTAAAAATATGATCAAATAAGAATCACCACTATGCCACTGATCTTAGTCTTATAAATTTCTATAAATTGAACTATATATACTCGTATTTGTTATCTCTTTGGTTTGTACTTTTAGTCTTGCGGCAACAAATGATATCACCTTGATTCTTATACATGAGTTTTCATTGAAAATACACGATATATACACACATCACAAACTGTAACACCCCCATTTTGATACATATAGCAGCGGAAGCTAATCTGGGGTATTACTTCATAGTACAACAGTCATAATCATAGAAAACGACTCATAAAGAGACGTTTTTGGAAAAAGTTGTTATCATTCATTTATTCATCAGAGTTTTTACAAAAGAGAGGTCCCAAAATCTACAGGAAAATATAAAGTTGAATGATAACAGTTTAGCCATCTTCAAAGTCCATTGCACTCCGGACCAATCAGAGTTTTTACAAACAGAGGTCCCAAAATCTACATGAAAACATAAAGTTTGAATGATAACAGTTTAGCCATCTTCAAGTCCGTGCCACTCCGTGCTTTAAGTTGCTCAATTACCTGAGATAAACATGCTAAAAAGTCAACACAAAGGTTGAGTGAAATTCATAGGTTTAAGTAAAGTAGTTTGAATACAAGTTCAATAGTGGGTTACGTTGTTATACACCCATAGTTTGTAATAATTGCATGCATGTACAATTATCATGGAAAACAATATTATTGCCCTAAGCTCATGACACCGAAGCCTTAGGTTAATCAATAACCACAAATAATTGCCCCAACGGGTATCTTTGCCAAAACACCCGTAAAGTTATTCAAATGTGTGCTATTGGTTACCGACAGTATAGGTACACCAACGGGGAGTCCAGTCCCAAATAGATCTATTCACAGCATTCGCGCTTACCCCGACGAGTAATTAACGGTTCATGATAGTGGGGACTTAATGGCAAAAGTAGGGACTTAGGCAATAATGTATCAGGATAGCATACAGAAAAATACTTGCATTCATGGTTTATAGCATGTATCCCCCTCGCGGGTTTATGAAACATTTAAAAGATTGAATGCGAGGCTATGAACTCACCTTAATAGTACAGGGAAATCTGATTGATGGCAAAAGTATATGAAATGAAAGTAACGGCTTCGTCACACAACCTGGGTAATATGTCAAGTCTTAGTTTGATTGGATATGTTTTATGTCATAATGAAATATCACTTTGATTGGATTTATTATGGAAATATTGTATCACTGTTCGGGCCATCATAATTCAGAGGTCATGTAGTAAACGTTTGAGGAGCCAGGACACTTTAAATCGTAAATCCAGCAAACTCGTCAAAACGTATACTCAAATGAAACCCCTTACATGAAGCTCCCTAGTAATGTGATACATTATAGTTTTAAGTTTCTTCAAAAGCTAGAATAATTTATATATATTTTTATAATTAATATAAAAATATAATATTTTATAAGTTTGCAAAATTGGCAATATATACCCTTGGTTTATAAACTTTTACAAGTTTAGTCCTTTATATAAAAAGTATATATATATTAAACCTTTAACTTTGAAACTTGGAAAAATAGGTCCTTATAGTTATAACTTTAAGAAAATGACATTTTCAGCCCCTTTAGTTATAAATTTCCAAAAGTTACAATATATACCCCTATGCATGGAAACTTTTGCAAAACAAGTCCAAAAAGCCATGCAAGGTTATTTTAAGATTCCAAATGATATTTGCAGGTTATAGCTTATTAGTATAAGCTAAAATAAGATGTTTTAACGTAACAAAAGTTTAGAAAAAGGATTCGTTAGCTAGAAAATCAAAATGGGTCGTTTTTAGGGTTTTTATCAAAAATACATGGGTTTGAGGATTCAAAGCTTCAAATAAGAGTTCATATATGATATTAAGAGTATTATGAACATTCTAATACAGATTATAAGCTTATGGAACAAGATCTTAGCTTACTTGAGCTAGAAATGGGTCGAAATGGGGTTTTCGGGTTCGTACGCCTAGTAACGACTTCAAGGCTTCGTTTTTCTTGCTTCTTGGCTTCTATTCTGAGCTTAGGGACTTCTCTTGACCTTCCTTGATCTGAGTTAGAACTCCATTGACGAGTATATGAGTTTTTGAGGTGTGATTTGAATGGAAAGGGGTATTCGGCTATTTATAGGGCTCATGGAGCCTTAGTGCCCAAGTTTTACACCTTAGAGGCCAAGGACACTTGGAGAAGGGATCAAGATCTATAGATAGATGACTAAGGATGCCTAGAGATGAGTATTGTGAGCTAGAAGTGTAGATTTGCAAGGTGTGGGGTGTTGGAGGGTTTTTGGCCACAAGAAGGACAAGTAGGTGACAATGAGCTTACAAGGTGGTGATGGAGGTGCTTGTAAGGTGCTGGAGTGAGGTCATGGTGATGAAGGTAGTGGTGAGTCATGGAGGAGCTTGAGGTATTTATTTAGTTTATACATGGCCGTTTTTGGACAGCCAACATCAGTCTCGGTAAAATGGTTGCCATTTACAAACCGTAACTCCGATGAAGCTCAAACCAGTGAGCATGGTTAGATATTTGAGTCCTCTACAACTTTTAGTTTTACATATTTAGGGGTTACTATACAAAAATCTAGAGATAGTAGCCGTTTACTGCAGGTGTGCAGAATCTGCGCACCTTTGCCATTTCGGCTATAACTAATTCATCCGACGTCGAATCGGGTTGAGTCAACCGGCAAAATGATCACAAGACATAGGGCTAAAACCTAGTATTTTCACTTAATACCTAAATCCTATTGATTTTTCCCAGATCCTATGTTTTATCAACGGATCAGATTTCTGAAAACTATAAACTAGTTTAAGGGTGTAACGAGTTTGCTAGGGTTTTCGGGTTTAGAATTAAAGTTTTAGGGTTAGTGTAGGAGCTGAGATTAGAGAGGGAAAAGTGTTTAAATATTGTGTAATGAGTTCTCATAATTAGTGCTAAAGAGGTGGTACGAAATCCTTAAGATTTTAGAGGGAAATGAGCTAGTTTGAATTTTATGCTTTATTGGCTTCTACATTGAGCTAAAAAGAGTTGTACATTGTTTTGGAGGGAAAAGTTATTCAAATGTGGAGCATTGTACACTTGTACACATGCTTGAAGGCTTGCACATTCATTTTATATGTATACATAATTAGGGTTTTGATGTAAACGTTAACGTTTAATGCTTGTTTTGAGATAACGCTTTGAAAAGTACGTTAAATGGATAATGTACTTGGTAAAATGATATTAGGATATTGACTTGACATATTAGGATGTTTACATGAGGTAAACATAAATATAGATAGCATTGATAGAGGTTGCGTGAGCTCGTTTACTTTAGAGATGCAAGTTACGTTGCAAAATGAGATAAAACAAAAAATTTCCTTGTATAAAGGTGGTGTATATATAATAGATGGATAATACAGTGCATCTAATTTAATAGATGGATAATTACATTGATGAAAATTATGGGTTGTTGTAGTCTCCCTCCCTTAAAGGAAATCTCGTCCCGAGATTTAGTCGAATGATAGAGTGTAAAAGTTCAGAGATTTATTCATATGAGGGTAATATCGACAATGATTTCATGAAGTAAGGGATTTGTTGGTACAAACGGATCACAGATTGTCATATACTTAAGCATACTCATTTATAATTTGTCACTTACAAAAAGAGGCGTCCCGATCCTTATAATTGAGAAATTATAAATTCATAGTTTGCTAATTTATAATTTCCTTATTCAAATGAAGAAGCGTCCTAATTCATTTCAATAAGACGATTATAAATCATCCTACCTAAGCATAAAACATGATATCAAAATGGTGATGTGTAGAAGATGATATGATTTTTCAAAATCATAAGAAGTGATAGGAAGAGTAATGAGACATTAATTGCACATATGCCCATATTATCAGTCGAGGACCTTTGTTGTTGCATAAGTGTTTCAAGGTAGGAGGCGATTATTCAGAGTTGAATATAATAGAACTAATGGGATTGACAAACGATGTTAAGTTTTGTGTTAACATTAGATTCACCCTTATAACAATCGATCCGGAGGTATGGTAAAATGGAAAAGAAATTGATCCATGTTTATTAGAGAGAAAAGATAAGATATATGAGAAGTTGTGTGTGTGGTTTAGAGAAAAGAGAAAAACACACACACTCACACTTTACAAATGTGAACTTCTACCCCTCTATGGAAGTATGGAGGGGGTATTTATAGTCCCGACATCGACTAGCTAAACTAACCCGACCCGACTATAAATGATAAATGTAATTCCGGATTAGTCACCATATTTTAGGGCTAACAATCTTCCCCCAATATGTGGACATACGGAATTACTTACAATGTTCCTATCAGGTACAAATACAACACAAATAAAGTCTTCCAAAGCTGAAGATGTCTTCTGAGTACTCCTTGTCTTGAAACTTGTACTCCAGCTTGGATCTTCTGTGTCTTTACTTGTACAGGAACCATTGTAGTATGCATGAGTTGGATTAACTTCCCCCCAATTCATGCAACATGTCTTGAAAAGCTTTCTTCATAGACTCCTTTTTGGCAAAGTTTCTGAATCAGCTTCCCCCCAAACCAACATCCCTATCTTGAGCAGATTCTGAAACATTGATGTAGCTTGAACAATCTTCTACTTGTCATCAAAGTGCACAGCGGAATTTTGTAGAAGTCAAACCACACCAACGACCACTGCTTCTTGTCATTAGGGCTTGGTGAATATTTGTTCGGGGGTGCATGCGAGAAATCAGCAACTGTTCTTCTCACGTTTGCAGAATACTTCACAAACCATTCTAAGTGAAGTAGTATACACTACTTCCCCCTGGAAGTTGACATGGTAACATCAAAGTCAATTAAGTCCCGAATGTACACATTTTCCCCCATGATGGTTGCGAACTCTCGGAAGCATCATTGTCGTGTACGTCCATATACTCGAGAAGTTCTTGTCATAAGCACAAATCTTGATATACAAAAGAATCATTACCCTCTTGACTTCACAAACCGTAGAGGAGTTGAAGATACAAACTTCCCCCTGGAGTTGACCTGATTACATCAAAGTACAAAGTACACGTATTCCCCCATGATGTTTTGAACTCTCAAAGCACATTAACTGTGTAACCACATATACTCAAGAAGTTCTGTCCTAGAAAAACACCTGAAAAGTTAGGAATAACATTAAGAACTTTGAAAGATTTACTAATACGTGAATATCATTGGACGTTGTGTACTTCAGATATCCCATAAGAATTACTGAGTTCATCTCAACCTTTAAACTCTCTGGCTAACTTACCAACCTCGTATTCTGTCGGCTATTGTTGTGACCACATGGTGAAGTAAACCCAATATACCAAACTTGAAAATTAAGTAAGATTCCCCAAATTTGTTACTTAAGCTTGCACTGTTGTTGATTGAAGAACGGTGCAGAAGAAAGCCTCTAAGTACCCTATACCCAACATCAAAAGTATAAAAAAGTACAACACCTCTTGAAACTATCCACATCTGCATCTGCGTGTGACACTGAGTACAACAATGTAACTCCTTTAAGTGATAGCTATAACCCGTGAGTACTACAATGTAACTCCTTACATCGGGTATAACTAGATAATCTAAGTCTCAATCACAAACCGTATACGTTCAAGCAAGTCATCAATCGATAGATTGGGTTTGAAGAAAAGGGGTAGAAAGTAGAAGGAAGTCTCGATGATGAAATAAGTAGACGCCTTCGTGAAACCCACTTCAATCTCAAATAAGGGATACCAAATCAACTCCGTGATCACATGACATTAAAATCCAAATTCCATAGCCGTTTTGACATTTTAGTGAATCTTAATGATCGTTTTAGCATTAAGTGTTGTGTTTGCTTTGGTGTTGTGGAAGGTGTTTAAGTTTGGTTCTTGGCGAAAACAGGTGAAAAATGGCCTTAAACTCAAATTCGGTGAAATTACCAAAAATGGTTGAGTTTCGGTGAATTTACCGAAATTGGTAGGAATTTTGGTGAATTTACCAAAAATGGTATAAATCGCCATGTATAAATCGCCGTCTACCAAAAACCTATAAATCGCCGGATTTCAAACATGTATAAATCGCCGTCTACAGAAGACATATAAATCACCGGATTTCAAACGTGTATAAATTGCCGCCTTTGATAATAGGTATAAATCACCGGATTGCAAAAGTGTATAAATTGCCGCCTTTGAAGCTCGTATAAATCTCCAGATCTGAAGCACGTATAAATCGCCGCCTGTAGACTGCGTATAAATCGCCGTCTTCAAAAACATGTATAAACAGCCGTCTTCAAGCGTATAAACCGCCGTCTTCAAGCGTATAAACCGTCGTCTTCAAATTTTTCGGAAATACAACTTTTGAATCACTTAAAATACACACTTTTTGACGTTTTTGGATGATTGCTTTTGTACAACCAAGTATCCTAAGGCAAGATCTACCATAAAAACACAAACTTTATGGTTTTTAACACAAAAATTTCCAGATCAAGATTTTGTGTAAAAAGCTTAAAAAAGAACCATAGATCTTTCAAAATAAGCTTTGAAAAACCACACACCATTTGTACAAATGAGCTAGAAACATTAGAGAGAAGAAAGTGTGGAAAACTAGAAGGGGGGTTGAATAGTTTACCGTTTTTAAATTTAATGTGTAGTTTGTTTTTAAAAACTTAGATTTGACTTTATGTGAAATCAATACTTACACAATATAGACAATATGACTAAATAAATAAGTGATAACAAGGAAAGAAATGAATATGGAAAATAAGAGATGAGAGTTGGAAAGATCAAACCACAACACAAGGATTTATAGTGGTTCGGTAACGAAGCACCACTGTTCTCCAACTTCACTCCGAGAACCAAACTCGATAAAGTATAGGGGATAGAAAAGGTGTGGGGTAAAAAGTGTGGGGGTAAAAGGGACAAAAGGAAAAAAATTAAGAGTTTTCTTCACTATGTCAACAAGCTCCCTTTAGGCGGAGAAAACCGTACACAACTAAGCTTACACCAATTTCCGACACTAAGCCAAATGTTGAGTTCTAATCCTAGCTAGAACCAATCTATCACAACTCTTGTATACTAACCACACTACTTCACAACACTTCTCAACTTCGCTTCACTTCACAACTTCTCTTCACTTCACAACTTCACAACACTTCACCTAGACAACAACAAGATCACCCCGATCTATCTAAACTCTTGACGAACACCAAGATCTAACTAATCTTCCTATGATCACAACAACCTAACTACTATACACACCTTCATAATATACACAAATGATTTACAAGATATAATACAATTGCAACAAGATTGCAAGGACACACACTAAGTTATAATACTTCTTCACTTGATGGTAGGAAGTATTCTTCTCTTGCACTTGAAGATCTAAGCTTGAATCACTTGGAAACAAAGCTTTATGATTAAATGATTAAAGGAATGAAAGAGATTTGTAAACTGATTTAGAACATAAAGAATGTGTGTATAAGAGGTGAGAAAACTAGTGGGGAACAGTTCAATATTTATAGGCAAACTGAGGAGCGTTTTTGTCTGGCCGGCCCTCTTAATTCATGTACCGTCCCCTTTATAATTAAGGGGACTGCCCATATAATAAAGGGGACCGCCCAGGCTAGGACGCTCCCTTTTTTGTCTTTTCTAGGGGAGGTGTTTTCTGAAACATTTCTAGCCGTTTTTAGGTAGAAAATTTGAATTCAAAATATTTATTTTAAATAAAACATTTCTTTTAAATGTAGAAAATGTTTTGTAAAAGTTATAAAAATGTTTGTAATATTTTATAAAAAGTGTGAGGTTGAATAAAAATTCCTTTGATCATAAAATGCATTAAGCATTTATTTATTCATAACCTTTTTAAGTGATTAAATTTTGAAATGAAAAATTCTATAATACACGTGTTTACGGTTTAATTTTACATTGAGCGTTTAATAGATTTTGTGATTAACAGAGTAGAGAGGGTCGAAAAATATGAATAAACGCTTTAAGCACTATTTCTTTATCTATCAACAATCCTCCCTTTTTTTATGATTACAAAATCTAAACTCATTAGATGTAAAATCTTTTTCAAGCAAGTATTAGTGAGTTTATTTCCATTTCTCTCCCTTTTTGTAAAATCAAAAAGGCTTCATCGTCGAGTGTGAGTTAAATCGACAGAATGGGTGCTCTCCCTCAATCGAGGGCACCGAGGAATCGAGCTATGGTAATTTTGCTACAAAAACAAGTTAGAAGAACAAGACAACCATTTCTAACATATAGCATATAAAGAGGAAAAATACTAGAGCATGTTAATAATATTTGACAATTGTCAAGAAATTTGTGTAAACCAATGAACACAAACATATTTCAACTAGACTTAACATTTATAGAAATGAGTCATTAAAAAAATTTAAAGGCAAGCAAGTGCATACTTAAAGACATAAGACTAAAAATCATTCATTAAACATAAGATTTGTGTATAAGACACAATCATGCATACATTAAATTGAAGTAATATGCTTGAAGCATATTAGTAAAAAAATACATAAAATTAAACTACAAAGGTCCTAATATTCCTAGATTGCCATAGGAAACTATTAGACTTGCTTGCAAAATGAGAGGGTTGGAGATTTATTTGAAAGCGAGAAAAGGTCGGCATGTAACATGCTTAGTTGGTTGTTGGTGGAGAGTTTGGAGCAGAGGTAGTTTTTGGAGGGTAGTCACGTTGAACTTGAAGTGTAGGTTGTGGGTCGAGTCAAGAAGAAATACAATCCAATTGATAACTTCACTCAAGGTTAGGAATTGTTTTGGGTAAATAGCAACAAGGACAATAACCAACATGTTTGTTAAACTTGATATAAGGTAGGGTGTGAGGTAATTTATGAGAGGATAAGGAGACTAGTGGAGTGTTTAAGTTATGATAGGTTGCATGGCTAGAAGGTTGATAAGTCTTGAGTTATTAATGTCATCCAATAGCATTTCCCTACTTGGAGATGGAGGAGGTAGATGTTGAGTTTGGTTGTCACCCTAAGGTGAGGGTGGAGCTTGAGCATGAATCACACTAGCAACATGTGGATTGATGAGTGAATTAGGAAATGGAGGTTGTGTGAGTTAAGTTTGATTGAAATTTTGTGGTCGAGTGGGAGTAGGTCCAACATTAGTATCACAAGAATCACCAAGTAGAAGTGAGTGAGATTGTAGTGAATCATGGTTTGTTTGAGTGGTAGGAGGATTTTCTTATGATGGTTCATTGAGAGAAGATTGTGGTTTGGACATTGGTGTAGGTAAGTTAACATCAACCTCATTTGATGTGCTACAATAGTTTAATTTCTTTCTCCATACGGGTCTTACGGATATTTTGGCAACCCTTGAGGGTTTAGGTAAAGGTTTGTGAGGGGAAGACATTGGAGAAGACAAGTTGAATGTGGTGATTGTATTAAGGAGGAGGGTTGATTTATACTAGGAAGATGATGTAGTTATGGATGGATAGACATTGTTAGAAAATCACTCCAAGAAATGTTGGTGAGTTTTGGGAAATAATAGCTAGGTGTAGGTGAAAGAGGGTCAAAAAGCAGAAAGAAACAGTAAAAATCATGCATCAAATGGCCGGTCCCCTTAAATACATGTCCAACCCCTTTATCATTAAGGGGACCGCCCCTTTGAGCTAAGGGGGGCGCCACCTGGAAATGTCCAGAATGTCCAGGTTTTTGTTTTCTTTTCAGGAAATGGTAAAAAGGTGGAATGTTTTGTGGCCATTTTGCAGCAAGTCCTAATTTTTATGGCAACCAAGACTATAACATTTAGCACGAAAGTAAGCATATAAAGTCCTAATTTTGTTTTAATAACAATCAAGACTAATAGCATTTATCAAGCAAGAATATGTGAACAAGCATGCAAGGAGGCAAAGTAAAAAATCTATAATGAAAAGCATATTAAGCAAATAGTTTTAATGCTCCTAATAGTTGTAATGCTTCTAAGATTTTTTAAACAAGAGAAGTAGGTCGTAAACACATTTAAATGAGACTTGTGTTTGTATTTATAACCCTAGTGTGTGCCTATGTGTGACAAATGTGGAGTGATGATTATTTCGACTCTAAGACAAGGAAAAACCTAAGAAATAATCCAAGTGCTCCTTGATTTAATTTTGCTCAATCAAGAGTGTCGGAAAATATATATTGGATTATATATTCCGGCAACAAGAGTGAGATCGTTATGCATGAATGGAAAATGTTTTTAGCATATATCAACAATGTATGAAAGTAGATTTTCATGAACTCCTAGTCGTGAGAAGAATTTTAAGAAAGAATAGATTGGGACTTATATATATGCATCTATTAAGTATAGAAGCTTAATCCTTGGCAAAACCGAGGTTACGTAATTTTGTATAAAGATTATTTTTGAGAAATTCCCAATCTTTGATTTTGTGCAAAATAGAATCCTAGACTCAGATTTAAGGAAGAAAAACATTTTACGAACTGTCAGATGGTCGGTCCCCTTAAATACATGACCGGCCCCTTATCATTAAGGGGACCGCCCGTTAAGAGCTAAGGGGGCCGCCCATCTGACGAATTAATTTTCCTAATTTTTTGATTTTGGCATTTTAGTTTTGATTGTAGTTCATTGTTCTTGTTCACTTTTAAGTTCTTATTAACATTTATAGGGATGAGAATACTTAATAAGTACTTAATCAACTTGTTTCATCATTCCTAGACCTAGACGTAAGTAATTAAAAGGCTCACGTTTAAGAGGTTTAGTTAGAATGTCGGCAATGTTATCTTTCGATGAGACCTTTTCTATGGAAATATTCCCTTTTTGAACATTGTCGCGAAGGAAATGGTGATGAATCTCAATGTGTTTTGTACGAGAGTGTTGTACATGAATTTACTTAAGTCTATAGCCCCTTTGTTATCACACATTATAGGAATGTCATCTAACCTAATGCCATAATCTACGAGAGCTTGTTTCATCCATAGTGCTTGTTGACATGCCTTTCCGGCGCTTACATATTCGGCTTCGGTAGTGGAAATAGCAAGAGCGGTTTGCTTCTTCGAAAACCAAGATGTTAAACAACATCCCATAAACGTGCAAATACCGCAAGTGCTTTTTCGGTCCACATAATATCTCGCATGATCAGAGTCTGCATATACTATGGTTTTTATGCCGGACCCCTTAGGATACCATAATCCTAAGTGCATAGTGCCTTTAACGTATCGGAAGATACGTTTAACCGCTTCAAGGTGAGAGGTTTTAGGATCCTCTTGGAAGCGTGCACAAAGGAAAACACTAAACATGATATCAGGCCTACTTGCCGTTAAGTATAGTAAACTACCTATCATACCTCTATACTTGGTATTGTCTACGGACTCACCTTCTACATCTTTTGTGAGTTTTGTTTCCGTAGACATAGGAGTTTTCATTGGCTTAGAGTCATCTAATCTAAATTTTTTAAGCATTTCTTTTATGTATTTTGATTGGTTAAAAAATATACCATTTTCTAATTGTTTTATTTGTAGTCCTAAGAAGAAGTTAAGTTCCCCCATCATACTCATTTCAAACTCATCGTGCATGATCTTGGCAAAATCATCGCACATCTCTTGACAAGTTGATCCGAATATAATGTCGTTGACATATATTTGGACAACGATGATGTTAGAGTCCTTTTTCTTAGTAAAGAGTGTACTGTCTACCATTCCCATTGTATAATCATGTTTAATAAGAAAGGCTTTTAATCTATCATACCAAACTTTAGGAGCTTGTTTGAGTCCGTAAATCGCTTTCTTAAGTCTATAAACATGATTAGGTTTTACGAAGTCAATGAATCCCGAAGGTTGTGCCACATAAACCTCCTCATTGATAAAACCATGAAGGAATGCACTCTTTACATCCATTTGAAATAACCTAAAGTCTAGTGCGCATGCATAAGCTAATAATATTCTTATGGATTCTAATCTAGCTACGGGTGCATAAGTTTTGTCATAATCAATTCATTCTTGTTTATTATAACCTTGGGCAACTAACCTAGCTTTGTTTCTAGATACGGCACCATTTTCGTCAAGCTTATTTCTATATACCCATTTGGTTCCAACTATGGTCATATTCTTAGGATTATGGACTAATTCCCAAACATCATTTGATATGAATTGGTTTAATTCTTCTTGCATAGCAATTACCCAACTTTCATCTTTTAAGGCTTCATTTATATTTTTAGGTTTAATGGTTGAAAGAAAACGAAAGAAATTACTTTTGTTTTGAGCTTGTGATCTAAGGGTTCTTTGATTTAGATTACCTATAACATTTTCTAATGTATGACTTTTAGATTCTTTTATGTTTATAATTTCATTATTTTCTAAAGATTTATCTTTGAGATTATTTCCTAAAGGTCTTGTTTTGCTAACCTCAATAGCTTCTTCTTCGACTAAATCATCGTCCTCCATAGGCGATGTTTTAAATGGGGGAGGAGTTTCATCGAATATCACATTTAAGGATTCTTCTACTTTCATTGTATGTTTGTTAAGAATTATAC
>BQNB010032317.1:0-53271 GCA_026074375.1 Tanacetum coccineum | reverse complement strand
TAACCGGTCCTTAGAGCTTTGCCAACGATGGATCATGTGCCCGCATGCATGCTACATGAGCCTTCGTGTATTTCCCGCAAGACGTAGTTCGCTTGTGAGGGTCCTACACATCGAAGCCATAGGCCTAGAAAGGATTTTTTGTACAGTGTTCTGTTAAAGATGGCAAAACATTACGATTTACGCTTTATCGCCCTTGCCTTTTTTTCTGCTGGTAAAGTTTCATCTGTGAGGTATTCATGAATCGGGGTCATCCAGGAATCCTCTTCTTCCTCTACCACGGCGAGCACCTCGCTTTCATTCATGGATTTTTCTTTCAATTCCTCCACCAACACCTGTTTGCTGAGATGTGCGAAGCTAGTGGATGTCATTTTGCTTAGTGCATCCGCTTTTTTGTTCTTGCTTCTTGGAACTTGCTTTATTGAGAACTCCCTGAAGGTATTGGCCAGTGCTTTTACTTTCTCTAAGTATTTGATCATGTCTGTCTCTTTTGCGATGTAAGCCCTATTTACTTGGTTTGCTACCAGTTTTGAGTCTACATTTACTTCGAGGTTTTGGACGCCTATTTTTTCCGCTATCCGCAATCCTGCTATCAATGCTTCATATTCTGCTTCATTGTTAGTTACTTCAAACTGAAATCTTAAAGCGTATGTGAACTCTACTCCTTCCGGATCCGTAAGTATTACTCCTGCTCTGCATCTGTCAACACAAGATGACCCGTCTGTGAACAAGGTCCACCGTACTAGGAGCGGTTCTTCTTCCTTTGTGGAATCATCCTGACCTTCTTCCTCTGGTATTTCTACGATAAAATTGGCTAATACTTGCCCTTTAACAGATACTCTTGGCCTATAATGTATACCAAACTCCCCTAATTGTATGCTCCACTTTTGCATCCTACCAACGACTTCTGGGTTTGATAGTATGTTTTTGATGGGTTGATCTATTATTACTATGATTGGATGAGCTTGGAAGTATCTTCTTAGACTTTTGCTTGCATGTACTAATGCTAGCACCAATTTTTCCATGGCGGTGTAGTTTACTTTTGGGCCCCTTAGCGCCCGGCTGACAAAGTAGATCGGCATCTACCTGGCTTCTCTTTCCATCATTAGTACGGCGCTAACCGCTTCCTTGGATGCTGCCAGGTAGACGATAAGTTCCACTTGTTCTTCTGGAGCGGTGAGCATAGGTAACTTTGATATATGTTCCTTCATTTGTCTGAATGCAGCTTCCGCTTCCTCCGTCCATAGAAAGTCACTCTTCTTTGTGCGTTTTTTTAAAGTTTTGAAAAATGGTAATGATTTCTCTGCTGATTTTGCTAAGAACTTGTTTAAGCTTGCCATTTTTCCATTTAACTTCTGCACGTCTTTCAAGCATTTTGGTGATTGAAGGCTTAATACGGCGTCTACCTTGTCTGGGCATATCTTAATGCCTTTAGTATTGACCTGGTATCCTAAGAACATTCCTTCTTCAACTCCAAATGTGCACTTTTTTAGGTTTAGTTTCATGTTGATTTTTCTAAGCGTCTTAAATGTTTCTTCTATGTCGCGGACAACTTCATCCTCCGTGCGGCTTTTTATGACCAAATCATCCACATATAACTCGTGGTTTCTACCAATTTGTCCATGGAATGTTTTGTCTACTAGCCGCTGATAAGTTGCACCGGCGTTCCTTAGACCGAAAGGCATTTTTGTGTAGCAAAAGATGCCTTGATTTGTAATGAACGCGGTCTTTTCCTCATCTTCCTCTGCCATTTGTATTTGGTGATACCCCTTATATGCATCCAGGAAGCATTTGAAGGGGAATCCGCATAAGGATTCGACCTTCCAGTCTATTTCTGGCAGAGGATAGGCGTCCTTGGGGCATGCCTTGTTGAGGTCTTTAAAATCAACACACATTCTCCAACTGTTGTCACTCTTCCTTACCATCACCGGGTTGGAGAGCCAATCGTGATAATGAACCTCCCTCATGATCCCAGCTGTCACAAGCTTACTAACTTCGTCATTGATTGCTACGTTTCTTTCTGCGGCTTGGCCTCTTTTCTTTTGTCTAACCGGCTGACAACCTTTTCGTACATTCAGCCTATATTCCGCTATCTGCCCTAGGACGCCCGTCATATCCGTTGGAGTCCAAGCGAATATGTCCAAACTTCGCTGAAGTAGGTTGCACAGCTCACTTCTGGTTTTTTCCGTAAGGTCAGAACCGATCATTATTGTCTGCTCTGGGTGTTCCGGGTTGATTGCCACTTTTACCCTTTCTTCCTTTACTTTGTTAACTAAGATGGGTTGCTCCTCTGGTCCGGAGACCATCGCACATTCAACTGGGATAATTTTACTGCCCTTTAGCGTGAGTATTCCTCCCATGACTGGAAATTTTATCATTCCGTGCGCTGTTGATGGTACTGCTTGTATCTTTCGTAACCCGGGCCTTCCAATGATTCCGTTGTGTGGAGACGTCGATCTTACCACCATGAAATCCATCCATGCTGACGTTGAGTGTTCATCATCTCCGATTTTTACCAAGAGTGTTATCTGTCCCAATGGCCATTTTATTTCGCCGCTGAACCCTATTAATGAGGTTGTAGCAGGGACCATTTGATTCTTTATCTCTGGACGCAGTCTGTTAAAGCAGTGCTCATAGAGTATTTCAAAAGATGACCCTCCGTCAACACATATGCGGTGCACTTGATGACCTCCAATCTCCGCTTCTATTATTAAGGGGCCTTCCGCTCCTTCATCGTCCCGTAAATGTGGAAACAACATTTCCGGATTGGGTGAGAAGCTTTGAGTTATCTTTTGCCTTATTACCTTTTGTCGTGACTGAATCATTAAAATTGCCTGAGGTTTCTCTTTTCCGGAGGTTTCACCTTTCTTTTTCGGCTGTTCTTTTCCGCTGCTTTGCTTCAGCTCCCGGATTATGTGCGACAGTTTCCCGGCTTTGAGCATATCTTCAATTTGCTTCCTTAGATGGTTGCATTCATCTGTATTATGCCCCACTTCTCCGTGAAACTCGCAAAACTTGTTTGCGTTTCGCTTTTCAACCGGGGTTGTCATCGGAGGTGGGGTTTTGAATTTTCCTTTTTCTAAGGCCAGAATCTCCTTCGGGGTTTTTGTGAGAAGAGTGAACCTGTCTGGCCTTTTCTCTGTCTTATGTTGGCTGCGGAAGCCTCCCCCTTTTTTGAAATTCTGCCTATGACCCCCTTCCTGGTGTCTCCAGGCCTGAGGGACTTTTTTCCTTTCTTGATTTGAGGCCGCCTCTTGCCCTTGAAGAAAAGACGTGGCCACCTGCATCATTTCGTCTACTGTTTTTGGAATTTTCTCGTGAAATCTTTTGATAAGTTCAGGATTTGTGATTCCGTACACGAATCTGGAGATTCTCATGCATTCCGGTGCTCCTTTAACATTTCCACTTTTCGACTAATACCTTTGTATGAAGTCTTCTGTGGACTCTCCGTCTCTTTGCTTTATGTTATGGAGCACTATTGGGTCTCTGATGCACTGTTTCTATTGGAGGGAGTTTTTCAGGAATGCTTCTCTTAGATCGTTGTAACTGTCTATTGATTTTGGGGGAAGATCGTCAAACCACACCCTAGCGTTTCCGGTAAGTGTGGAATTAAACATGTGACACCATGTTGGCATGGCCCACCTCTCCGTTTTTGCTGCTGCC
This sequence comes from Tanacetum coccineum, assembly GCA_026074375.1. Taxonomy (NCBI): domain Eukaryota; kingdom Viridiplantae; phylum Streptophyta; class Magnoliopsida; order Asterales; family Asteraceae; genus Tanacetum; species Tanacetum coccineum. Next base: position 49,611 of record BQNB010032317.1, on the reverse strand, counting down.
TGGAAGATTTTCAAGTGATCTTTAGGATCTTCGCTTCCGTTGTATGTTTTTACATGACTTGGCATTCACGTTTTTGGGAAGTGGAAGTGACGGATTCAAGACGTGAACGGATCAGTCTTGGCACATACCCAAGGTTGGGAGAGATCATCATCTTCGACACTAGACTTTTTTCTTCGTAATTTAGACTTCCAGTGCCCTCCTTCACTATCTTCGCTTTCAGAGTGATTATCCGTATACCTTGAACTTTCCTGACGGCTATCGGAGTGCGCGAATGTGCTCCATCCTCTGCTTCCGAGTCTCTTGAACACGATACTTTCTCTTCTTGCCTTGCTCTTGTATTAATGTCGTGGTGATCTTGACCTTTCACGCCTCAACCTAGTGAAGATGTTAGGATTGTGGCGCGGGCTGCGAGAGCGTCTCTGTCTTCTTAGCGATATTGTCCTGGACTCAGAATACACTGATTCCTGCGCCCTAGTGCTCTTCTTTCGGGCATCGCCAAAGTCAAGCCGCGCTTTCACCTCCTCCGACTTTTCTTTCTTTCTCTGCTCATACCCATACTTATCGACCATGATTGGTAGCAGTTTCTCATAGTGCGTTTCGCATAATTCTTTGAGATCTACAGTGGATGTAGTCCTCGCAGAGCCCTGGGAGGTTTGTTTGTTCTTCCCTGCCGTATTCTGCACATCAGACTTAAGATGGCTAGGGTAGGTTGTTCGTGATTGCTCATGGTGAGTATTTTCAAGGAACGCAGTTATATCGGTCCCACGGATGGCGCCAACTTGTTAGTACAAAAATCGTGTATGAGGGTGAAGAGATAGAATATGACGTTGATCTTGTACTAATCCAAGTAGTGAGATGGCGATCTGCACAAATGAGAGTAAACCGTTAGTCTTACCGCGGGGCGGACCCCGCAATTAAGCTCCGGCGTGAGAGTATGTATACATGTTTGTCAGAGAATCAAAAAATGTCAGAGTATATGTGTGTATTAATGATCAGACAGAATGTACCTCTTTGGGGTGTGAAATGACCCTATTTATAGGCAAGCCCAATACTAGGGTTTCCTAATATTTCGCTTGCGACTGTTAGTAGCCGGAGTGGGTCCCTTGTCGGGCAAGGGTCCACATGTAATCGTGTATACGGACGTGAGTATCCTTTCGCAGTCCGTGTTTGTTCGCGGAGGTACAACGGGTACGGCTTTTAAAGGTACTCACGTGCGTCTTTGTAATATCCGGAGCGTGACCACTGTCGGGCTTAGTGGTCCGGCTATTCGTTATATTGAGCCTGGGCCCATATGTGTATGTTATGAACAAAGCCCAATGAGCTTGGTGTCCATATTATACATCATCAATATCATACAAGTGATTTTCGACACTATGTGGTTTAGTTTGAGTAATGTCCAAACCAGATCGTCATTCATTATTTTTAACCAAGTAATGTAGCACAAGTGACAAGTGCAGTTTGTTCAAAATCGACTTCGGTGTACGTAGTATGTACGCACTGGGATTATTCCATAGTGATATTTAAGTAATGGTAGTTCGGCGTTTGATACTCGTAATTTTAGTACACGTAAATTAAACGGATCTTTGGAGTTTTGTGTCTTTCGTGCTTCCTTTTTTTGGGTTATCATTTTTAGGAACTTGTTTAAAAAAGACCTTGAGGCCAAAAAAATTAAGAGTAAACTGCAAATATCATCCCTGTGGTTTGTAGTTTGTGGCACTAATCATCCCTAGCCGATACTATTGGCACTAATCATCCCTGAGTGGTGAAACGTTCGGCAAAAATCATCCCTAAAGGGATGATTTTTGCAAAACTTTTGTTAAACTTTTTGCAAAAATCATCCCCAATAAGGATGATTTTTGCCGGACATTTGCCACTTAGGGATGATTATTGCCAATAGTATCGGCTAGGGATGATTAGTGCCACAAACTACAAACCACAAGGATGATTTTTGCAGTTTACTCAAAAATTAAAGTACAAAATCATGAAATGAAAAGTAGAAGGTTGCATTTGATAAAGAAAGAAGTAGTGGGAGGACCATTCTTGGACAACTCTCAAAGTGGAAGCCTTTGTTATATATCCTAAATTGGATATAATTGTTATATATCCCCGGTTAGAACGTCGAGCAGTAATTGTAAGGAGTGTGAAGATCGATTATGTTTTATACAACGGGTGACTACTATGACAATAATATCTCTTTGTTGTCTTGACAAAGGTTAGATTGCCTTCATAATGATTACACGAGTAAGTCATTTGTTTTGTTTGTTAATGTCTCGTGGTTTCGATTGGTGCACAACTCGAGTCATTTGTTTTGCTTGTTGATATTATTATTATTTTTTTGAGAAAAAAAAGCCATTTAGAAACTATCGAATATAAAGTGATTATTTTCTTTAGAACTGCATTTGGATTTTGGACTAATCTTAGAGAAGAAAGTTTAATGACTTATTGATTTATTTTTATGGTTGAATTGTATATTTATATGTTGATATTGAGCTAGATGAGAGCTTCATATTGTCAGATGTGAGATCAAAACACTTTCGTTTTTCTTTTGGTCGTGTAATTGAACAGCACATTTAATTAGTATTGTTATTTTTTTTTAATCCTTTTCTGTTTGATATTAGGCACACATAATGAGAAGTCTCTTAAAACCAAGTCAAATAGAATGACAACTGTAATACAAAGTTAGTGTTATATTTAGTCTTTATCATTAGCTTATTGTCTAGGGGTTAAAGTAAAAGCCAAATTGGATTAGAAGTCCTACGTCATAGAGTCCAATTTGACTTTGTATTCTTAGCCGTCATAGAGTCCTAGTTGGTAACTACTACCTCCAGCCGTCATAGAGTCCTAGTTGGATTCTACTACCTCCCCCTCATCTCTATAAAAGGAGGTGAGGGGGGAGGAACAATGTACTTCATTCTTTCGAATACTAATCAATGTTTGGTTAGGGAAATACCTTGTGCTTTACTTGTCTGTCGATTATAAACTGCTGTGGTGTGTGTTCTTCTTGTTTTTCGAAATTCCGCACTAGTAACCATGGTTGTTGGTGATCAAATCCCAACAAGTGGTATCAGAGCCCAGGTTCGCGGGTTCTCTGGTTAACTAGGATCGATAAAAAAGAAGTCATTGTTTCGGTTTTCTAGTAGGAGTAGGAGGGTATCTTCTGCTTGGGCTACAAGGTTCGCAACAACAAAGTTCTTGGCGTTTAGGTTTGTAAACGACAAGGTTGCAGCAGGTTTGACGTCGACAGTAAAGGGTTCTTAAGTTCTTCGATTGTCCGGGTTTGTGACAAGGTGTAGAAGGCTTAAGGGATGTTAGTTTTCAAATAATAATAAATAAATAAAAATTATTATTTGGAGTTATGCACAAGGTACTTTGTTTGATTCGGTGTTGTGAGGTTTATATCACAAGGTTATCAGAATAAACAAAGGGTCGAAGAATAAGTCCAAGACTTGTCGAGGTTGCAAGGTTTCTTAGGTTACAAGAAATTATTTTGCAAAAGTAAAAGTACGACAAGGGTTACTTCAAAAAGCGTCGGGTACTTTCTTGATTCAAGGGTTGTCGATTTGTTGGACGGTTTTATGCCTATGGTTCGATCGATATTTGAGTAAGAAAGAGTTTTATTTTTTTGAAGGGTTTCTTGGTTTGATCGATATCTAAGAAGGTTTATTCTTAGGGTTATATCGATAAGCAAGGGTTGTTTACAAACAGGTTACTTTGCTAGATCGTGTTTTGTGTAGGTAAATTCAAAAAATGTTAAACGGTTAGCAAAGGGTTAAAAGAATGGCTAGTATGAATACTAGGTTAAACATCGAAAAGCTCGATGGGAATATTGTACAAAAGCATGGAGGTTCAAAACAAGTTGGGTTCAAACAACTTGGTCCTGGTGTTGAAACAGGAGTCCATGGAGTACATGATGAAAAACGTGTTTGGTTTGAGGTGGAACTGCAGGGAGCTCAAGGGGATCGTGAAGCTGAGGTTTTTCAGGTTAGTAACGATGATACTGCAGTGGCTCAAAGATGGTTGGAGGACAAGCAACCTGAAGAGAAGACAAACACGGACTGCTTGGTAAAGGAGCAGGAAAAGGAATATCAGACTGGGTGGAAGATCAAGACGGGTAATGTTCTTGATTCTTGTAATCAGAGGTCTACACAACAATGTACGAAGAGTGGGGTCGCCAAACATTTGGGTGTTGCAGGGTTACAGCAGCAGAATGGGTTGGTTAAGGAGACGAACGTGACACTCTTGGCTAAGGTATTGCTGTTGGGATTTGATCACCAACAGTTAGTTATGTCTCGTTAGTTATAATTATGTTAATAAGGCATGGATATTCATTAAAACTCAAAAACTTAAGGTATTATAACACGAGAGGAAACATCCTAGCTCCTAAATTTGCTCGGAAAAAAATACAGAGTTCTTCTTCGATATATGATGCGGGTCCTTTGGAATTATTTAGCTGCGGAAAGATGTTGGGTAAGTGATTTTCTTATCAATGCACTATAATTAGGTTTCTTAGGGTTTGTTAATTAAGCCGAAATATTATTTTGTAGGGCTCATTAAAAACGATGCTATTAAGGGGAGGCAAGAACCTTCTTAATATTCATAAAGAGCTTCGGGTATCGTTTTTTAATTAAAACCATTATAATAGCAATTTTGACCCATTTACTTATGAATGGGTCAAATGGGGTTTTGATTAAGCTACTACTAATGTTCTCTTTTTGCAATTGCAGAGAACTACGTGTCCTCCATTCGTCATTTTGTGAGAGCTTGCAGTGATACAAATGGAGTATACAGCGTGCGGAAAGATGCAACATCGACGACCTCGAGTGGAAATAGGAAGATTGGAAATGTAATCTGTTATGGTTTTGACATGGCGAATTGCGGTTTTTGGTGTTTACTTAGTGATTTGAGTCTAGGCGTTTGTTGAAATGCTTGGTTTTATGGAGTGAAATTACGAGTGTTTGCATGAATATGTAGTTTGAACTAGGTGTGATTAATGGATCGGATGCTGTTTTCTTTGGAGATGAGTGATTGGTATGTTAATGATCATGTGTGTGTTTTGTATGTTTGAATGGCGACATTTGTGGAAGAAGCAAAATGATCACTCGTTGTTAAACTAGTATTAAACTATAATTTTAAAATTGACATATTACGAGTATTCTCATGTTTAATTATATACATCAACATTAACATATTCAATCCCACCGAAGCCGGGTATGGGGGAGGTATGATGTACACAGTCACACTCAACCCGAGGGTAAAGGGATTACTTTAGATTGACACTGGACAATTCTCATGTGATTTTTGAATCACAGAAATTTGCTGACAGTGTGAATGTGTTCTGTACCAATATGTCGTTTGATACACGATTAGTTCGAGGTTTAATACTATGTAAGATTAAGCTTTTGGATGATACTTTTAAGGTTCTTTTTGTTCAGTTTTAATAAGATGATCTCTCCTATCAAGACTCTAATGGAGACCTTGACCTGAGCTAAGACTTTGACCATTACGAGGCTTATTGAGCACTAACAAGGCCTGGTCATGATAGTCAATTGGAATGTAATGTTGCAAGTACATGCTTACACAACATTGTAATAGTTGCATGATCCAAATACACGCTTGCAATAGAAATATATGCGTTTGTTATTATACATTCTTCTATTTAACTTTGGTGTAACTTCACAGCTTCAGGTTGTAAAACATCCATGGAGGTCGTGAAAGCGATAGCAAGTCATGGTTCTGTATCCCATGAAGGTGTTGCTCCCAAAACCTGATGACAGAAGTTATGGCTACAAACATCTTGTTTCTTCTGCTTCGAGAATATCACTTCTGTTATCGAGTCATCATAAAAATGTAAGTTAAACATGCATTGGTAATCTCATCACATATGTAAATACTTATAAGATGTAAACCATATTTTACTACTATCTAAGCAACCAAGAACTATCCGTTTTGTAGGTTTACGGGACCATGGATAACAAGAATCTGAATGGTGCTAGAGTAGGTGTCATGGCTAAACCATCAGCTGAATTTGTAGCAGTGTACTTGCAATATGGTTAAGTGGAGGTGTAGCAGTTCCACTTGTACTCATTTATCGAGAAGATGAGCTATTACATGTCATGACTGATGCGACAGCTTCCTATTGTTTTCTTGGTTTCCTACCTTATACCGTGACAATTTTTTTCTTTGTTTTATAAATAATTTCTTGTTTATAGGATGTATCGATGATTTTAAGTACTGAAGATCACAGTAAGCTTATGCTAAACATTGCAGTCAAAACTAAAGCTGTGATACCTGATGTTCCTAGTGGTGATGTTAATGATGGCGTACATTCAAAGGAAATTCAGTTCTATAATCAAGTTGAAGGTGTTTATTCATTCTATCAAATATAAGTAACTTCTTATTGTATACTACTAGGATTCAAGTTATATTATTGAATTTATGTATCTGTCGTATTTGTTACGCAGATTATGACCCAACCAGGGATGGAGGTACTTGTTGACTTGGGTTGGCCAAGGCCCACCCCAAAGTTTCACCAAGCCTGTTTTTCTATGTTGTTACAATACATTAATTCCTTCAAAGATCAATTGGCCCACCCAAAATTCCATAAATAATAAAGCATATCTAAACAATAGATAGCATGGAAAACTATATGTTTATTCAATTGAAAGTGCTTATGATTGTAGTAATATATTTCCAATATTTATATTGTCTTTATGTAAAGGCATTTTAAATGTGAAATAGTACAAATTAATATAAAGTTTATGTTCTCACATCTTTGGTGCTTTTCAAGATTGAAATTATTTTTAAAGTGTTGTTATGCATATTGGATGTTCTTTAGCCACCTTTTACTCCCACTTTTACTCCTTTTATTAAATTTATAAGACAATCTTTTTATCATTTTATGTTCGTAATTTTTGTTTTTTTATTAGTCTATTTGTATTTTTTGTCAAACTTTATATTTTTTATTTTGTTATTTTATTATAAAAATATTAAATTCAAAGTAATAAAAATGAAATAAAATTAGAAAGTGTATGAGAATAACCTTATCATTCATATTCTTATTGTTAGCCTTACTTTTTATCATGCATTATGGTTTAATAGACTTGAAAATTTAACTTGTACGTGCAATAATTTGTTCCAAGATGGAAGAATAATATTGATTTCTAGCTTACTCTTGGTTTCTTCTTACTTCTTTACAATAGTGAGTTACCGTGCATTTTATCTTGTAGAGGAGTCATGCGTTTGAAATATATTAGAACTAAAATTAGTAACGACATGCTTTTATTTAATTGCTACCTCATATTTGGACCACCCACATGTTAAATCCTGGCTTCGTCACTGCCCACCCAACATTGATTTTGTATACTAGTGGTACAACTGGGAAACCTAAAGGAGTTGTTCACACACATAGTAGCATTTTAGCACAGGTAATTTCGTGTCTGTTGTACCGTTGAGTGTGAAAAAAAACATGTTGATTGTATTCATATTTCTATTTTTTGTATTTAAACCACTGGTGAAAACGTTATCAACAGCTTGGGATACACATCAAGCGATTGTTTTCTGCATTGCCTGCCTTTATACCATATCCACAAACTAAATGTTAAATTAATTCGTTCTTTATGCAGTTTATATAACGTAGGAAGTTAGAATTTCTTTACATTTCTGTGCTGATCTCTAACTTCTTGAATACATGCTCACGGGCTCTTCAATGCATTGTTTGCTCCTCTTTATGCGGGTTCCATGGTTAGTAACTACGTTTATGTTATTGACAGTTGAATTAAGTTCAATTTGCAACAAAAGTGCTGCGGTTTTATATGTATGTTATTGAAGGTTGAATTCATGCCAAAGTTTGGTTGGAGGGGTATCTGGCAAAGATGGCGTGAATCATTCCAAAAGATGGGACTAAGCTTGATGATGCAATAACTGTATTCACTGGGGTATGTGATACTTTAGTAAGTTTACTTGTAATGACAGTGATATAAATGCAGACCATGTCTTTTCTTTTGGTTATACTACTTGCATTTGTAGGAGGGAAGGAAAACGGTGGTAGAAGGGGACATAAAATTTGTTTTTATGTGCTCTTTGTTTTAGAATAAAGTTGGTACTGAATCTGTGCATGGAGTAGGGAAACTTACAGGTTGGTGTGCAGGACCCATAGTGTATCTTTTATAGCGTATCATTTACATATAAAAAGCTATAGTGTATCTTGGAATTTTTTGTGTTCCCTTACACACATATAGATATGTTCCAATTACGAAGCTAAAATTTGCTAGAAGTTGTGCATCAGCATTACAAAGGATTTGCTGATGCACAACATTACATATATATTTCCAGTCAAATATCCCACAGGTATGGCAATGTTCAAGTCAAAGGTGTCAATTTGGGTTAAGTTTGATCTCTAACGGGTAAAAAAGTATATAGTTTTTGTAATTATATTTAATACACTGATTATAAATGGATACAAAAGTTCAAGTCCTTTGGTTTATTTCTGGTCGAGGTCTCTTTTGTGGAAACTAATTTATAATTTCGGACTTCTTTGACTCAGTATGGGAAGCAGATGCATCTTGGACAATCCCGACAGATGATGTACATCCCACTTATCCCCCGGTAAGAAAGTTAACCTTTTTCTCTTACCTGTTTTTATTGTTATATCCCGACTTCAATGAATGTAGGTTAACATAACAGTAAACTGATGTGGCAAACGCCATGTATTGTGTCTATGATTGCACAATAAAGCGTTTTGTTTATTAAAGAAACTTCATTTTAATTAATATTTTGCTAATAGGATTGACATATCTTGGTTTATTTAATACAGTAGCACTTAAAGCGTGACTCATGTTTTTCTCGATATTTATTGTGACAGGAAATGCCATACAAAGGAAGAGACTCAACATATTCGTGAACTCACAGTTTTGTTAGTTAATGATCTAAGACTGCTTGGATTGGTTTTTACTCTGAGGAATCTATAACAACCATTAATTTTCTAGTATTTTCATCAATGTAATATCTACTTACTATATTAAGTACAACCTTTTTCACGGGAATTTTATTTTCGATTTTTTATTCCATTCCATTATGTAACCTAGTTTACATTTTTAAAGTATACGAGCTCAAGCAACCTCTATCAATGCCATCTATATCTATATCATGTAAAAATCCTAATATGTCAAGTCTATACCTTAATATCATTTTTACCAAGTACATTATCCATTTAACTTACTTTTCAAAACGTTATATCAAAAGCATTAAACGTAAACGTTTATATCAAATCCCTAATTATATGTAATGTATACATATAAAATGAATGTGCAAGCCTTCAAGCATGTGTACAAGTGTACAATGCATCACCTTATTGAATACTTTTACCTCACCAATTAATAATGTTACAAACTTTTCCTAAAGCTCTATTGTAAAGTCCAATAATGCAAGAAAGAAGAAAGTCAAACTTAGGTACATTTTTAACTCAAAATTCATTCTTGTTTTTTACCACCACTTTTTCACAAGGTTCAGCACTTAATGTATGTATCACTATACCCTAAACTAAACCCTAAATACATTCTAAAACCTAATCAAAACCCTAAACCCTAAAAACAAAACCTTAACCTAATTTCACCTTTCAAACCAAAAACTAACCCTTAAACCTAAAAACTAAGCCCTTAAACTATATCCTAGCCCTTTTAATCTAGTACAACTAACACATAATCCTAAAACCTTTAATCTATCCTAAACCCTATCCCCTAATCCTAATTACTAAATCTTAATCCTAACACTAATCTTAAACCTAAATCTATCCTAAACACTAACCCTAACTCGAATTTAAAACCTAAAAACCCTAACTGAGACCAAAACCAACATGTGACCCTTTTTCTTCCTTTTTGACCCATTTCTAAACCAAGCACCCATCCTAGCACCTCCATGACCTCACCCTTATGTCTCCAAGCTGCTTACAAGCACCTCCCTTTCAACTCTTGGCCACCAAGCTTGCTACATCACCACCTTGTCACCCCTTTCTAGCCGTGACCCCCAAAACCCCTCCACCATTCAAATCTACACCTCTAGCTCTCATTACTCATCATGCTAGCTTCCATGAATCACCTTAACTAGCTATGACACTAATCATTCAAGAAAACTTGGGCACTAAGGCTCCTTGAACCCTATAAATAGCCGAACCAAGCAACCATTCAAATCACACCTCAAAATTCATCAAATACAACAATGGAGTCTTAACTCAGACCAAGAAGGATCAAGTGAAGTCCCTAAGCTCAGAATAGAAGCCAAGAAGCAAGAAAAACGAAGCCTTGAAGTCGTTATTAGGCGTACGAACCCGAAAACCCCATTTCGACCCATTTTAGCTCAAGTAAGCTCAAAATCTTGTTCAATAAGCTTATAATCTGTATTAGAATGTTCATAATACTCTTAAGATCATATATAAACTCTTGTTTGAAGCCTTGAATCCTCAAACCCATGTGTTTTTGGTTAAAACCCTAAAAATGACCCGTTTTGATTTTCTAGCTAACGAATCCTTTTTCTAAACTTTTGTTACGTTAGAACATCTTATTTTAGCTTATTCTAATAAGCTATAACCTGAAAATATCATTTGGAATCCTAAAATAAGCTTGCATGGCTTTTTGGACTTGATTTGTAAATTATTTCCATGCAAGGGGTATATATCGTAACTTTCTGAAATTTATAACTAAAGGGGCTGAAAATGTCATTATTCTAAAGTTATAACTATAAGGACCTATTTTTCCAAGTTTCAAAGTTAAAGGTTTAAATTATATATACTTTATATATAAAGGACTAAAGTTGTAAAAGTTTATAAACCAAGGGTATATATTGCTAATTTTGCAAACTTAAAAATATAAAATATAATATTTTTATATAAATTATAAAAAATATATATTAATATTATAAAACTCGATTTTATTAAAACCCGACACATTAATCGTTATTAATCATCGATCGACGCATTATAAAACAATTACGTTATATATTTAACATAATTTATCATCAACTAACTTTTGAAGAAACTTAAAATCTTATCGTATCACGTTACTAGGGAGTTTCATGTAAGGAGTTCCATTTGAGTATTTGTTTTGACGAGTTTGCTGGGTTTACGATTTAAAGTGCCCTGAATCCTCAAACAATACTACATGGCCTCTGGATTATGATAGCCCGAACAGTGATATAATATTTTCATAAATTGATAAATCAAACATGTACGTTAAACATCATGAAGTTTTGAAACATAAACCATCACACTAAGACTTGACATAGTACTTCAGGTTGCGTGACAAAGCCGTTACTTTCACTTGATATATTTTTACCATTAATCAGATTTCCCTGTACTATTAATGTGAGTTCATAGCCTCGCTTTTAAATCTTCTAATGTTTCATAAACCCGCGAGGGGGATACATGCTCAATTGTTTTTAATATACACAAGTACTTAAAACCGATATTGTAAAGTTCATAGCCTCGCCTTTACTTATTTACATGTTTTATAAACCCGCGAGGGGATACATGCTTGTTTTATACAAATTAAACACAAGTGATTTTGATATATGATATGGTTCCATCACTGTGAATAGTCCCATCTTTATATGTTTTCTAAATCCCGTGGGGGATTCATGCTATAAACTATGAATACAAGTGTTTTTCCAACTATATGCTATCCTGATATATTATTGCCTAAGTTACCTCCATTTTCCCATAAGACATCCCAGTCTCTCTTTGGGTAATAGCTCCCAGTATCTCTTTGGGTAGTAGCTCCTAGTATCTCTTTGGGTAGTAGCTCCCAGTATGTCTTCGGATAGAGGCTCCCGGTTCTATTAAAATATGTGATTCTTGAGCTTAGGGCAATAATACTATTTTCCATGATAATACTGTTTTCTATGATAATACTGTTTTCTATAATAATTGTACTCATTGCAATTATTACACTTATGGGTGTATAACAACATAACCCACTATTAAACTTGTACTCAACTATTATAACAGAAAACCTATGAATTTCACTCAACCTTTGTGTTGACCCTTTTAGCATGTTTATCTCAAGTAATTGAGCAACCTATGGCACAGAGTGGCATGAACTTGAAGATGGAAAAACTGTTATCATTCAAACTTTATGTTTCTAGATTTTGGGACCTAATTTGTAAAACTCTGATATGATATGGAATGATAACTAAATTTTCCAAAACGTCTCTTTTGAGTCGTTTTTTATGATTATGTTTGTTGATCCATGAAGTAATACCCCAGATTAGCTTCCGCTGCTATATGTCAAAAATGGGGGTGTTACAGATTGGTATCCGAGCTCATGGTTATAGAGAACAAGGGTAAAACCTAAACTATAACTACTTTTTCCATCCAAGAAAGTCCTCCGTGCCACTGCATTTCCCAGAATAGTGTATGTAAGAGATTTTCGTAGCAGATAATACATAACTATTATACTATTATATAAATAACTTATGTTATTTCCACCGGGTTATTATACAGTCATGTCTTCGTAGACCCACCCTTCTATCCCTTCTGATTACGATGTGAAGGATGCTTTTTCCTCTACAAATGCTCCTAACTATACCCCGACTTCACTGGACTATTCTCGAGATTTCTTTCCTCCCGGGGATATTTCACCACCTAAAGACACTGAGACTGTTGTTGATTACCCATTCCAGTATCTCCATCTTCATCAGTAGGATCTTCATCACCGGTTAGGTCAACTACACCACCACCAGACTATCCCTTTGATGAGTCTATCTTTGCAGAGTTAGATAACTCATTATGGATCATACCACGACCACTGAGAAGTGAACCAGTCCCCGAGGAACTTGATGAGTCAGATACTTGTTATAATGTTCATCTCTGGAAATAATCATTGAGAATATCCAGGTTCAAGAGTCTTCTAAACAAGATCCAAGAACTCAAAAACAACAAGGGAGAACCACCAGATTAGATCTGTGTCATTTATAGCTTTCTAGAATCCAACCACTAGATGTATGAATAATGACAATTGTTAAATTTTGCTATGTAAAATATATAGACAAGTTATTTATATAGTGATGATTCCGTTATACCTCGTTGTTTCATAATACCAATTGTGTATGTCGAAATTGTCTATCATATATCCTGTAGTATGATGACTTATATCTTTATCCAGGATTACTATGATTCTCTTACCATCTGATTTTCTCAAACCTTTGTACCTAGAAACACTAAGCCTACTATTGGATCACTCACTCCATTATCTCTGTATCTATCTCTGAAAGTCTTAAATTCCAAAAAATTTCGTTATATCCTGCAATGTAATATCAAAGAATGATCACAAGTCTTTGTATTATAACTTTCATACCTTAATTTGTGATATGACTATATCATTTTATGGGTTCTTATTCTATGTTGTCTTGTATATATTAATAGATGCCTCCCAAGAGAACATCAACATCTAAAACACCAACTATGACTCAGGCTGCCATCCGGCAACTGATTGCTGATGGTATTGCTGCAGCTCTGGAAGCACAAGCTGCTACCATAGCACATACCAATAGAAATGTAATAAGTAACTACAAAGGGTTTATGAGTTGTCAACCTTCCTATTTCAATGGTACGGAAGGAGCTGTTGGCCTCATCTGCTAGTTTGAACGTACTGAATCGGCATTTTCTTGTGGCAAGTGTGTCGAGGAAGACAGAGTGACATTTGCTACTGGTACTCTAACCGATGACGCCTTGTCCTAGTGGAATGCATACGCCTAACCTATTGGGATAGAACAAGCCAACAGGATCACCTGGACCAAATTGAAAAGGCTCTTGACCAATTAGTATTGCCCTCGAACTGAAGTCAAGAAAATGGAAGACGAAATTTACAACTTGGCTGTGAAAGGAAATGATCTCAAAACTTACGTTAGAACATTCCAGGAATTAGCAGTCTTATGCCCAAACATGGTACCAAACACCGAGAAGCTTATGGAAGTCTTTATCGGGGGATTACCCAGAAGTATTGAAGGAAATGTTACTGCTTCAAAACCTCAAACTCTGGAGGAATCCATTACCATAACCCAGAGGTTGATGGAGCAGGTAATAAAACATAATTCTGCGCAAGAAACCAATGATCACAAACGAAAGTTTGAGGATAGAAGAAATACCACCGACAACAACAATTACCCCAATGATCGCAACAACAATAACCACTCCAACAATCACAACAACCACAACTATCAAAATAACCACAACAATCACAACCATAATGATGATTACCACCACCAGCAGAATAGAAGGCAAGAAACTAACAGAACTTATGTTGCCACCCCAACTGAGAACAAAAGGTATACTGAAAACAAAAGGTACCATGGAAACCTTCCTTTGTGTACAAGATGCACCCTGCATCATACAGGAGTTTGCACTGTCAAGTGTCAGACTTGTAACAAAGTGGGTCATCTGACTAGGGACTGCAAAAACTAAGGACTTCTATTTCCAAACCATCACTCCATCACTCGACTAAATCTCGGGATGAGATTTCTGTAAGGTTGGGGGACTATAACAACCCGTAATTTTCCAGTATTTTCATCAATGTAATATCTACTTACTATATTAAGTACAACCTTTTTCACAAGAATATTTTTTCCGTTTTTTTATTCCATTCCATTATGTAACCTAGTTTACATTTCTAAAGTATACGAGCCCACGCAACCTCTATCAATGCCATCTATATCTATATCATGTAAAAATCCTAATATGTCAAGTCTATATCTTAATATCATTTTTACCAAGTACATTATCCATTTAACGTACTTTTCAAAACGTTATATCAAAACAAGCATTAAACGTAAACGTTTATATCAAAACCCTAATTATATGTAATGTATACATATAAAATGAATGCGCAAGCCTTAAAGCATGTGTACACGTTTACAATGCATCACATTTGAATAACTTTTCCCTCCAAAACAATGTACAACTTTCTAAAGAATGTACAAGTTAATAATGTAAGAAAGTCAAACTAGGTCATTTTACCTCCAAATTCATTCTAGTTTCTTACTACCACTTTAATAATAAGGTACAAGCACTTAATACATGACTCCTAAACCCTAAACCTAAACCTTAAATCATTCTAAAACCTAATTTAAAACCCTAAAAATCCTAAGCCCTAATCTCAGTCCTAACACTAATCCTAAACCTTAATCTATCCTAAACCCTAATCCTAACTCAATCTAAAAGTTCAAAACCCTAAACCAAACCCTAAACCAACCTCATACCCATTTTCACTCATTTTTACCCATTTTGAAACCAAGCACCCATTCAAGAACCTCCATGACTTCACCCTTATGTCACCAAGCAGCCTAGCAAGCACCTCCATCACAACCGAACCCACATACACCTCCAAAACCTTCCACCTTGCTTAGCTACTCTTCTATCCTTCAATACTCATCATGCTAACGTCCATGATTCAGCTAAGATATCTAAGACACTAAGCAAGACTCTAAACTTGGGCACCAAGGCCATTTGAACACTATATAAGCTGAAACAAACCAAAGGTGTGAGTGAGTTAGCTAGGCGTCAAGCCTATAAGGCGCCTAGGCTTTTAGTAGTTCTTATTAGTAGTCTTATGAATAAGAAAACCTTGTTCATAACAATGATTGTGTTCTTAATTATTCCGCTACGTGTTTGTTAATCATTGTTATTATATCCTAGATGGCTAGATCTATGGTTTCTCAGTTGGTATCAGAGCGGGTGGCTCTCGATATCTAGGATCTACAAGGTTATATGGTCAAAGAATGAAGAAGATACCTAAAAATCCGTTTAGGTTTTTATGTTCGTTACTTTCTGGGCAGCCATGGTAAAACGGTCATAACTCATTCGTTAACCGTTGGATCGTCATGAAATTTAAACTGAGGGTTTTACACACATATATCTACAATCTGACCGGAGCGATCGTCAAGATATGCTTTTGATAAAAAGTTATACTATGATGAATTGGCTGCAGAAAGGAATATTTTCAGTTTTGTATGGGTGAATATATTTGCTTGACTAGATATTGGTGATTGATACTTGATCAATGATGAACCCTATTAAGAATGTATAAACTATTATGGACAAGTCTATGGAATAAAACGACAAGAAAGAATGCAACATCCAAACCCACATTCGAAAAGAGGCGGATGACATAGGCTTTCATGGTCCAAGTGGATGAATGTGATTCAATTATAGCACATGGTGATTTCTCATGATGATCATATAAAGCTGCTTGTTGGGTGGGTAACACACGGGGCCACAGCGGTATAGGATGGTTTGGATTTCTGAGTTGTCCGTTGTTAATATAGGTACTGCTCATCGTCATAATTTTGCTCAATGGTAAATACTGCTGTGTCCTTTGATGTTACTGTCGTTCATTCTTAGAAAATTAATACTGGTACGAGATGTTGGTTACTATATGGGAATGATTTTTGGACGTGTGATGGTTCAATGTGATCCCTAATTTGTAGGGATTAGTTTCATCCATATATATGATAATGGATATAAAGAAAACGAGTTATTATGGGAATAGAATATGAAATCCTAATTTGTAGGGATTACATTATACTGGACGTGATTATTTGTATATGTTCCCATACATTGCTGATACTGCCAGTATACATGATGATTATAGTCCATGATATATATTGCCATCACGTGTTTGTTTCGACTGTCAAAGGGCATTGTCACATGGAATATGTCATTTCTACTGCTGGTATGATGGACCACTTGTATACTATAAAGTTGTATTATCGTTCGTGCCGATTACTGCTCAAGGTACTTTTGTCACGTGTGGGATGTGTTCACGTTTGCTAGTTTGCTTGTCACATGATCTGATGGCCCACGACATGTTGCTAACAAGGGCAGGACAACGCTTGTATTTGTTTTGTTTTGTTTGTTGCTGATCACACGTGATGTTGCTGCTATTACAAAGCTATTTCTTCAGATGATGGTTGGGTCCGGACTGGATCAGATCGTTTTTTACAATGACCACACAAGCTTTGTGATGTGAGTTTATTTAAGAGTGAGTGATTCACAAGAGATTCGGCTATGGATGTTGTTGTATGGTGACGAAAGCTGTTACATGTTTGATAAGTGCTACCAAGGTAATCTTTAGTAGTGCTGCTATGTCACTTTCGTTAATACTTCCAAATTTAATAACAAGCTAGTATTGTTGTTCACATGAGTTGGTACTGGTAGAGATGCGTGGTAGAATTGGGTACTACTTCTTGTTTGGATTGTGGCGATGTTTGATTTAGTACCGCTCTATTAACAGTTAGTACCGTTTGTCTCACTTTGTACCGCTGTCCCATACTTTTTTTGGTACAGGCTTGAATTAGTGACAGCATAGCAACCAGTTTTAATGACAGATATAAGTGTCACGAAAAGGTATGGGAGAAAGGAGTACATGGTTATTGTGACACTTTGGCAACAAATTTGTGATGGTACAGTAACAGTTTTGGTGACTAATTTGGGACAGAATATATAGTCACTAAATGGCAGAATTTGGTTTGTACCGTTTAGTTTGTACCGACAGCTTTGTCCGATATAGCTAGTTTGTACCACTAGCGTTGGACGATATCGAACGACACACACTTTTGGACGTGTTTGGATCTCGGACGATGATGTGGATAAAGGCTCGTATTGGTGATTATTTTTTTGATGACATTTGGTGCAATAGTCTTTGAAACGGGTATGCACATTCGGTGCAGCGGATTTTGTTCAAATATGCGACAAGGACACTCTTTTGATGAACACTTAAGATTGCAGGCATTGTGCCGCCTACGTATTTGATAAATTGACTATTTCATTTTGCAGAATTACGTGAACATGGGCTACTTTCTATTAGGTACAGGTTGATCGCGTGTTAACGAAAGTTTGAACACGAGTGGACGATTGTTACAGTCTCGTAGAGTTGTACGATACAACTAAGCTGATAATTGCGTGGTCACGTAAGTATGGATGATGGAAGCGCACTTAGATGATTTTCATTAATAATTACTATTTGAGGCTAACTGATTTCGAGATTCAAGAGATGGTTAGCATACTTTTAGGGGAAGCTTATTGTTAACATGTTTAACCATCTACAAGTACCACGATAAAAAGGAAGTGTTCATAAGTTGCTTATCTTAGAATACTCCAATTCGGATGATTACAAGAAGGGGAAAAGAGAGATTTATGGTGGTGAGGCTTATTATTGCAGTGATGACATGTTTTTAGCATTGTTCTTCGATGTTTTGTAATATCAAAAGGGAAGATTGTTGGATTTACAGATTTTGAAGATTACAAACTTAGGAGCATGAAATGAAAGAAAGAAGAAACAATAGGGACTTATTAATGTAATTATTTATTACTTAGATAGTCAATGCTAGGGTTGAGTTGTAAACCCTAGCCACCTCTATTATATAAAGAGGGTTTTAGTTAGGTTAGCACTATGACCAATTCTAGAAAAATGTAAATAAAGGTGTGAGTGATTAGCTATTCGTCAAGCTATAAGTCGCCTAGCTTTTAATATGATTTTTTTAGTAGTACTTATAAGATTCTTATGAATAAGAAAACCTTGTTCATAACAATGATTGTGTATTCTTATTATTCGCTGCGTGTTTGTTAATCATTGTTATTATATCCTATGATGCTAGATCTAAGTTTCTCACAAACCCAACACCCTTATTTTTATTTTGACCCATTTTAAGCAACCAAGCACCTCAAGCACCTCCATGACCTCACCTCCATGTCACCAAGCAGCTTACAAGCACCTCTATCATCACCCTTAAGCTCCAAGGCTTCTAGACACCACCTTGTCACCTCCTTGTAGCTAAAACCCATACACCTTCCACCTGCAATCAACACTTCTAGCTCACAACACACACCTATAGACTTCGTTAGTCAATCAAGCTACAGCTCTTAACACCCTTTCATAGCTAAACATGAGGGCACAAAGGGTGTTTTTAACCCTATAAATAGCCGAATCCATGCAAACCATGTTCAACACACCTCAAAACCTCATCAAGTACACATTGGATCTAACTCAGACCAAGAAGTAATCAAGTGAATCCCTAAGCTCCTAATAGAAGACAAAAATCAAGAAAAAGAGCCCTTGAAGTCGTCACTAGGCGACGAAACACGAAACCCCATTTTGACCATTCTAGCTCAAGTAGCTTTGTTCCTATTCAATAAGCTTATAAAATGGCATAGAATGTTCATAATACTACTTAAGATCATATATGAACTCATGTTTGAAGCTTGAATTCCTGAAACCCATATGTTTTTGATTAAAACCCTAAAAAAACGACCCGTTTGATTTTCTAGCTAAAGAATTCCTATTTCTAAACTTTTGTAAGTTTAAACATCTATATTTGCTTAATTCTAATAAGCTATAACCTGCAAATATCATTTGGAACCTTAAAATAAGCTTGTATGGCTTTTTGGACTTGTTTTGCAAATACTTCCATGCATAGGGGTAATATATCGTAACTTTCTGAAATTTATAAACTAAAAGGGATAAAATGTCATATCAAAAGTTATAAACAATAAAGGACCTATTTTGCGATTAAAGGTTTAAATATATTTGCCCAACCTTTTAATATTTTATAAAGGACCTTAAAGTATTGTAAAAGTTTATAAACTCCTCAGGGTATATACTGTCCCAGAATATGCAACTAAAAATAAAAAATTTAAATTTTTATGTAAATTATAAAAATAATATTAATATTATAAAACTCGATTTTATAAAACCCGACACATTATACATTTATTTAACATAAATCCGACTCATTAATTACGTTATATATTTAACGTAAATTTTCACCGACTAACTTTTGAAGAAACTTAATATCCTTACGTATCACGTACTAGGGAAATGTATATGAAGGGTTTCATTTGAGTTTCCGTTTTTGACGAGTTTTGCTGGGTAACGATTTTAAAAGTGCCCTGGATCCTCAAACGATACTACATGGCCATTCTGGATTAGAATAGGCCCGTACAGTGATACAATATTTCCATAATATAAATAAATAAAAGATATACAGTTTAAACTTTATAAGTTTTAGAAACATAAACCCTCCCACTAAGACTTGAACATCATTTACTTCAGTTGCGAGACAAAGCGATACTTTCACTTGATATACTTTTTTTAATATACACAAGTACTTAAAACCGATATTGTGAGTTCATAGCCTCGCTTTTAAATCTTCTAATGTTTCATAAACCCGCGAAGGGAATACATGCTCAATTATTTTTAATATACACAAGTACTTAAAACCGATATTGTAAAGTTCATAGCCTGGCCTTTACTTATTTACGTTTTTTATAAACCCGCGAGGGGGATACATGCTTGTTTTATACAAATTAAACACAAGTGATTTTGATATATGATATGGTTCCATCACTGTGAATAGTCCCATCTTTATATGTTTTCTAAATCCCGTGGGGGATTCATGCTATAAACTATGAATACAAGTGTTTTTCCAACTATATGCTATCTTGATATATTATTGCCTAAGTTACCTCCATTTTCCCATAAGACATCCCAGTCTCTCTTTGGGTAATAGCTCCTAGTATCTTTTTGGGTAATAGCTCCTTGTATCTCTTTGGGTAGTAGCTCCCAGTATCTCTTTGGGTAGTAGCTCCTAGTATCTCTTTGGGTAGTAGCTCCCAGTATGTCTTCGGATAGAGGGTCCCGATTCTATTAAGTTTAAATATGTGATTCATGAGCTTAGGGCAATAATAATGTTTTCCATGATAATACTGTTTTCCATGATAATATTGTTTTCCATAATAATTGTACTCTTTGCAATTATTACACTTATGGGTGTATAACAACATAACTCACTATTAAACTTATACTCAACTATTATAACTGAAAACCTATGAATTTCACTCAACCTTTATGTTGACCATTTTAGCATGTTTATCTCAGGTAATTGAGAAACCTATGGCACGGAGTGGCACGGACTTGAAGATGGCTAAACTGTTATCATTCAAACTTTATGTTTCTAGATTTTGGGACCTCCTCTGTAAAACTCTGATATAATATTGAATGATAACTAAATTTTCTAAAACGTCTCTTTTGAGTCGTTTTCTTTGATTATGTCTGTTGATCCATGAAGTAATACCCTAGATTAGCTTCCGCTGCTATATGTCAAAAATGGGGGTGTTACATCTATGAACGACTTTCAAGAGGTATGTACAATATACATCTCATATGCTTTTTACCGTATTCAAATTTCTACTAAATTAGTAATCAAAATCTACTTTTACTTATATTTTGTATTCATTATTAGGTGTTTGCGGAATGGACATTCGCTGCTCGATTGATTAACGTTCACGATTATTGCTATTCAAGCCCATCAAACTTGGAGATCAAATTGCATTTACGTTTATTATTATAATTCTTACAAACTCAATTGTGTGAAGAATAATTCACGTATTCTGTGATTTTTTTTCCATATATGAATGGAACATGTTTACGTTTGGTTTTTTTCTCACTTATTTACACACAGAACTTATTAAAAATATTTTTTTAAAATACACCCGGGGTTACACGGGTCATTAAGCTAGTATTAAATATATATTGGCTAATACTAACTTGGTACTCACAGAAGCTGCAGATTCATTTGAAATGTCCTATATCATATGAATGAAAAAAGAGCCGTTGCGCTAGGGATTATTCTTATCTGTGATACGGCTACTTTTCGTCATACATGCATAAATACATTATTAGCATTGGCTCATACAACACTTAATCTTTTGTCAGGACAAAGGCCAAAGGCAGACTAGAAGTAAGCATGCTTGGGTCATCTAAATAATAAAGTTTAAACAAGTTACATATTAATAGGGAGCATCAAACATTTCTAGGGCGTTTAAGTGGACCTTCCATTCGAAGTATCTTACCTTTTTGATATTATTTCAAACAATACTGTAATTTGTTTCCAAAATGTACTCATTCGTAGACTTGTTACTTGAGTTTATTTACCAAGAACTCCTTAGCTTACCATCCCAAATAGTTATCAAAAACGTATTTAAGTTACTACTATATACATGTCAAACTATCAAACATTGCAAGTCGTATGAAAACTACATTTCATATTTAAAATCCATTTTCACCTAAAGTGATGCCTTTATGCTTTTGTTGAATATAAAATGTTAGTCTATATTAGTTTCCAAGATTAGTTAGGATTAGAATCAAGTCAATGTATGTTTAGTTTCCTTATGTAGGTTACTTTCCTTGCAAGGCAAGTAATAGCTTTCTTAGGAATGTTTGTAGGCGGCTGAATGTATAGTCGGTTCCCCCCTTACCTCTATAAATAGAGGTGGGGGTGAATGTCTAAAACACACGCATTCTTTTTATTCTTTTATTGTAACCGATTCAAGGTGTTAATACAATAATCGTTCGGTTCAACTTGTAGTTTCTTGTTTGTCTTGCTTCTTCATACTTTAACGGGTTACGTTTGAAGGTCACAACTTGTGCTTGATACATACCGCGATCTAGCATTCCGCGATCGAGCTTCGGGTTATTGTCGTAATCGTACAACAAGTGGTATCAGAGCCAGGTTATTGTAGTCTTGAAGTTCGAGTGCTAGTCTTGGTTACGAGGTTAGAGCATAAAAAACGGTTTCGGTTTTCGAATTGTTTTTGGAGTTGCAGGTATAAACGAAGAAGACAAAAGGTTGAAGAAGGGTTTATTTTTTTCACGTGAAGGAGAATTTAAGAAAGAGAAGGTAACCTCTGATTGGTTGGTTTTCTTTTCTTTACACGTGAAGAATACTACAAGGAGAAAAGGCAAATTGTATTTAATCATTAATATCCTTTTTGGTTGTCGTTTTGTGACACCACAAAATGTTTTATAAAAGGTAATTTTGTTAATGTAACTTTTATTTAGTTTTAGTATATAAAACCACTTCAAGGTGTTGTTATTTTAATAACAATTAAAATTGAAGATTCTTGTTGCGGTTTTTTCTTGTGATACAAGTTTTATAGTCGAGGTACTTGGGTTTCAAGATTATCGACTTGGTTACTTGTTCATTATCTAGGTTTAGGGTTTCTAATTAAATCAATTTGCAAGAAGGTGTTTTTAGCAACAAGGGTTAAAGAATATGACGTCGATAGCGAAGTTTGACGTCAAAAAATTCGACGGGTCTAATGACTTCGGGTTGTGGCGTGTGAAGATGCGGTGTCTATTAATTCAACATGGTTGGGAGGCTGCGTTAGATCCATTCCTGAGAACCATGACGGACGCTGATAAAACTGCAGCGTTGAAGACGAATGTCTACAAGAAAGAACACAGTGCCTTACTCTTCTGCTTGGATAACAAGGTGTTGAAGGAAGTCAACAAAGAAGATTCAGCTGCGGGGTTTGGTTAAAGTTAGAAACTTTGTATATGACAAAGTCTTTAGCCAATAAATTATACTTGAAGAAGAAGCTATTCACTTTCTACATGCATTCAGGTAAAAAATTATCTGAACAAAGTTGATGGTTTAAAAAGTGATTGGTGACTTGGCGAACATTGACGTTGATATTGAGAGAAGATTCAGGCAAGCATATTTCTTACGTATTACGTCTTATATAATAACTTTGTGTTGGAGACATTGCTTTATGGATGAGAGATCGCGCACTTTGGAAGATGTCTTGTCTAGCTCATTACGAGAGTTGAACAAAGAGGACAGATGCCAAGGATTGCTGGTGATGGGTTATATGTAAGGGAATGGTCGAAATATCAGGGATAATCAAGGACGTGGTAGGTTAGTCACGATTCGAAAGTAGAAAGGTAAAGGAACTAATAAACTGAAGTGTTGCATATGCTATTTTGAGGATCACCTGAAGAAGGACTATCCAAAAAGGAACAAGAAGAAATCAACTAGCTTTGTCAAGAAGAATGCAGGACAGGGTTCTGGTATGCATTCTGAGGGTTATGACAATGGTGACTTATTGATGGCGGTGAGTGAGGAGAGGTTCTTAAAGTAGATCATGAAACTCTGGTGGCTCCTTTTCTCATGACGCCCTAGGAGGGACTTCATGTAAAGCCTTTCAGGCGTTCCCAGGTGGACTCTTTTGCTACCGGTGATAATAGAGCATGTTCCAATAAGGGGACAGGGAAGCGTGAGAGTTACAAATGAACAGATGGTTCAAGTTTTAAGCTTGAGAATGTTCGTATTACATTCCCGAGTTCGAGACATTTGATATCTTTGGGCACTCTGAATTAAAAGGGCTATACCGTGAAGTTGTAGAATGGAAGAGTTAAGGTGATCAAGGGTTCTTTGATGGTTTTGTTAGGAACTATGAAGCAAAATTGTGTGTACTCCTTAGATGGCTGGGGAATAAAGGTCTAGGTAAGCTCGAATTCTGTGAAAATTATGTTCTTGGAAAATCGACCAGGGTGAGTTTTAGTCGAGGTCAGCACACGACAGATGGAGTTATAGACTATGTCCATGCAGATCTCTAGGGTCCTTCTCGAGTAGAATTAATAAGTGGTTGCCGATACTTCTTATTGATTGTTAATAATTATTCGAGGAGGGTTTAGGTTCACTTTCTTAGACACAAGAATGAAGCGTTCATCAAGTTCAAGGAGTGGAAGCAGTTGGTAGAAAACCAGACAGGTAGAAAACTGAAGAAACTACAAACAGATAACAGTTTGGAGTTTTGTAATCAAGAATTTATGAAACTTGTGCAAGGAGAGCGGGATAGTAAGACATTTGATAGTTGCAGGAACTCCGTAACAGAATGGTCTAGCTGAACGAATGAACATGACGCTCTTGAACAAGGTTAGGTGTTACTAATTCAGTCTGGTTTGCCAGATTCGTTATGGGCAGAAGCAACGGTGACGACATCATATCTGATCAATAGGTCTCCATCTACAGCATTGGAGAAGATGACACCTATGGATTTATGGTCAGGACATCTGGCGAATTACGATATGTTGAGAATATTTGGTTGCGTTGCTTATTCATACTTGTGTATCCGGGGCAACTCAAAGCCTAGAGGTATAAATGCATTATTCTTGATAAGATATGGAGGTAAGTGATTGTAAACCAAAAGATATCATACAGCAAGGTGTTGGGTTTAATGAAAGCCTTATGTATAAGGATACACTCAAGGGTGCTGGTGCTGTAGATTCTGGGAAGGAAGTTGAGTTTGAGGTGGAACTTCAACGCAGTAGGGTCGAACCAACTGTGGATCCTCATACTGAGGAAAATCTAGGAAATGAAGACGAGGAACAAGATGAAAGGCATCAACAATAGAATCTGGACAACTATGTTCTGGTGCGTGATAGAGCAAAGAGAACAACTGCTATACCTGCAAGGTATATGGATGAAGGTAGTGTATCATTATCTAAACCATCAAGGTCTAGGGTAGAAGATGATATGGCGGCTTATGCATTTGTTATTGCTGAGGAAGAAGATACACATGAACCAATCACAATTTAAGAGGTGATTAATTCATTTGAAAAAGATGAGTGGGTTCGTGCTATGGAGGAAGAGATGAGTTCTTTAAAGAAGAATCATACTTGGGAGCTGGTCAATCAACCACTTGGTCAGAAGCTGGTAAGCTGCAAGTGGTTGTATAAGATTAAAAAAGGGATTGAAGGCGTTCATAAACCAAGGTACAAAGCAAGGCTGGTAGCTCGGGGGTTTACACAGCGATCAGGGATTGACTACAATGAGGTTTTTTCACCTGTGGTTCGACATACATCTATTAGGGTGATTCTCTCATTAACTGCTTGTGAAGATTACGAGCTGGAACAACTTAATGTGAAGATGGCATTTTTGCATGGTAATCTTGAAGAAACCATTTATATGAGGCAGCCACCTAGTTTTTAAGAAGGAACGGGCAACAAGGTATGTTTGTAGAAGAAATCCCTTTATGGTCTTAAGCAGTCTCCAAGGCAGTGGTATAAAAGGTTTGATGTTTATATGATCAGCAATGGGTTTAGCCGCAACAGCTATGATAGTTGCGTTTACTTCAAGGAGTTTACACCAGGTATGTACATATATCTATTGCTGTATGTAGATGATATGTTGATTGCTTGTAAAAGCAAGTCTAAGATCGAATATACCAAGGGACTGCTGCGAAAAGAGTTTGATATGAAAGAACGGGGTCCAACTAGGAAGATACTTGGTATGAATATTGTCAGGGATAGGGGTAGCCAAACCCTAAAGGTGCCTCAGTCAAGATACGTGCAAAAAAATCTGAATAACTACAGAGTGGATAATGGCAAGTCGGTCTTTGTGCCATTGGGAGCACACTTCAAGGTATAAGGATTGTCCGTCGAGTGACTGAGATGTGGAAAGAATGAGT
The DNA here is from genome assembly GCA_026074375.1 of Tanacetum coccineum. NCBI lineage: Eukaryota > Viridiplantae > Streptophyta > Magnoliopsida > Asterales > Asteraceae > Tanacetum > Tanacetum coccineum. Next base: position 23,318 of record BQNB010032317.1, on the reverse strand, counting down.
AAGGTCTCATATGCGAATGTTGTAGGTAGTTTAATGTACTTGATGGTTTGCACTAGACCGGATATTGTATGCTATTAACATTGTGAGCAGGTATTTGGCGAATCCAGGGAAAAACCACTAGGAGGTAGTGAAGTGGATTTTGAAGTACTTGAAGGGCACTGCTGATGTAGGTCTAGTGTATGGTAGAGATCAAGGGAAGCACATAAATGTTGACGGTTTCATGGCTGCAGATTATGCAAAGACCCTAACAAGGGTAGCTCGATAATCGGGTACGTGTTTATGGTACATGGCTGTGTTGTGAGTTGGAAAGCAACTCTGCAGCATGTTGTTGCATTATCTACTACAGAGGCATAGTATATGGCGCTTACAGAAGCTGTTAAGGAAAGCATTTGGCTTAAAGGTCTACTAATCGAACTGGGAGTAAACCTAAGGTCGGTGGTTGTGAATTGTGATAATCAAAGTGCAATTCATCTCTCAAGAAATGCAATGTTTCATGAGAGGACAAAGCATATCAACGTGAGGTATCACTTCATCAGGGAGATCGTAGAATCTAAAGAGATTGAAGTTGCAAAGATAGGCATTAAAGGATAATGCAGCTGGCGCATTTACAAAGGTGGTTCCAGGTCCAAAGTTCAAGTATTGCATGAAGATACTTGGTGTCGAGGCTAACTAGTCTTGTCACTAAGGTAGGAATTGTTAGTCTATATTAGTTTCCAAGATTAGTTAGGATTAGAATTAAGTCAATGTATGTTTAGTTTTCTTATGTAAGTTACTTGCCTTGCAAGGCAAGTAATAGCTTTGTTAGGAATACTTGTAGGCGGCTGAATGTATAGTCGGTTCCCCCTCACCTCTATAAATAGAGGTAGGGGGTGAAGGTCAAAAACATACGCATTCTTTTTATTCTTTCCTTGTAACAAATTCGAGGTGTTAATACAATAATCGTTTGGTTCAACTTGTAGTTTCTTGTGTTGGAATATGGTAGTTGGTTCCGCATTATGTACGTTAGAAATACGTGAGCCTACTGGGGGCACACACGTTAGAATACGAAGAGTATGTTTTTACTTCACGATAAATATTTAAATAGTCGTTAATTATATTACTTGTATAACTAACTTAACGGGTACTTTAAATAATAAACCAAGGGACCAAATTGAACAAAACCCGAACCCTAGGGGTGCCCTAAAGTGGCCGGTCCCTAGGAGCTTCCGGAATGGTTTTTTGAGTTCAATTTGGAGATAAAGGAATAGAGGTGTAATGTGATAAGGTAGTTGGTTCCGCATTATGCTGCGTTTTATATTTTATTTATTGTTTTCTTGCAAATATGGCAAAGATTATGCAAATCCTTGCCATGATTAATAAAATATGTTAGATCTAGATCTTGAAAAATATTAATTGTTAATATAGGTTAAAAAGGAATTAACATTAAATTGTTAATTTTGTAAATTTGTTTCCTTTTGGATTATGATAATGATTGTTTTGGAAAGTTAATCACACTACATATCTAAAAGATCTTGATTTTTATTTATGGTAATAAAATCTTTTATTTTTGAAAACTAGATCTTTCAAATATTTAGTCTGATTTTGTTTCCTTTTTCGGCCATGAGACCTACTCAATCACTTTTGTGATGAATGGGGAGATTTAGGCACATAGATTAAAACCTAATGAGGGTCTTATGGTTCTTCAATTAAGGAAGACTCGTAAGAGAACTCGGATATTACATGTTTACTTGTTTATTTAATGTTATCTTTTGTATTTGTCTGCTTATGTGCATAATGTTTTACTTGATTACTTGTTAACACGTCTAATATGTATGCAATACGGACTAATACTTAGACAGAAAGATGATATTAAAACTGGTATATTAATTACACGCCTAAATACATGTTCATTGTGACCTGCTATTTGTTTCGTGGAAAACTTGATTTTTAAGAAAATTAATAAGACACAAAACTATGAAACTTGATTTCTTGATTAACTAAAAACTGGACATTATGAATTATTGGAAAGTACGACTCATCCAATAGAACAAACTACAAAAGAAGTTTAAGGGTGACATTCCTAAAGAATCTAGGTTTTTAATAAGCTTCGCGCTGACCTGGTTCTCCGCTTCTTTGTGCGTTCGATTGGAGTTACCGAGAACCTTTATATTACTACAATTTCGTATATAAAAGTTTTTAAAATAAGTGCTAAAAAGTTGTTTTGCATGCCTCTTTGTACACGCTTTTGACACTTTTATGTGAATACCCTATGTGAAAATTTTAAGTCTATGCCAGCCAACCAAGAACACGTGCATTTGGCTTGGCCTCTTTGGTCAGAACTTAGGGTCATTCCAACCCATGGCGAATTCCGTTCACTGGTCAGACCTATGGTGATTTTTGCACGTTATTGCTTGGTGGACTTAAATCGTGTATGCTTGGTTAGACCTTGGAGCCGAGGCATAAGATGAGATTAAACATGCTCTTGACATTATTACATGTTTACTAATGTTATGACAAGTCTCATAAATCTAAGAGTTGCATCAAATGCAATTAACGCTCGTCGCTTACCGCTTGCCCTATTGTTTACTCATTGGTCAGACCTTAGGTAATAAGTGAGAGGTCAAGTTGGATCTTAGTCTTAATTAGTAAATTAATTGGGTAGTTAATTATATTAAGAATTTAACTATCAAAAATACTAATGATTTGAACTTTTTCTGATTGTGGATGACTACCACAGTCGTGAACAATTTGGTTTTCAGGGCGTTCTTTGAGAAACAAAGACTAAGTGGACCCAACATCATGGATTGGTACCGCAATCTACGGATTGTGCTATCAGTTGAAGACAAGTTACCATTTTTGGAGCAGCCAATACCTGCTATGCCAGTTCCACCTGCTGGACAAGTACTTCCTCCGGATGTCCTTAACACCCATTCTGCATAGGTCAAGGTTCGAAGGAAATTGCTGGTCTTATGCTTATGACCGTAGAACCATATATCCAAAAGAATCTGGAACAACTTGGTGCATATGATATGCTAAAGGAACTGAAAACGTTGTATGTACAACAGGCAAAGCAAGAACTTCTTCAGACCGTGAGAAAATTTCACACGTGCAAACAGGAAGAAGGACAGTCTGTAAGCTCTTATGTTCTCAAAATGAAGAGTTATATAGACAATTTGGAACGTCACGGTCATGTCATGACTCAAAACCTTGCAGTGAGCCTCATCCTGGTCTCTCTAAGAAAGGAATATGACAGTTTTGTGCAAAACTACAACATGCATTGCATGGGGAAGACCGGGACTAAGTTGCATGCAATGCTTAAGCTACATGAGCAAACTCTACCACCAAAAGATGTTGCACCTGCACTTCATGCAATAAGAGCAGGAAGGATCTAGAAAAAACTAAAAGAAGAAACCGCATAAGGCTGCTAAGGGGAATCAAAAGAAAGGCAAAGCAAAGATGGGAAATGCACTTGTGCCTGTACCATCTTTTTGCTCCCCCCCCGGCCATGGAGTTTTAACCCCAAGAAAAAATCCTCCAACATCCAAGAAGATAATCTTTGCGAAGGACGCATCAGAGCTAGCACTTCAGGTATTTTTCACCATAAGAACTCTATTCTTTTCTCCTAAGACAATATTGGGTTTTCGATACGGGTCGTGGTACTTAATCTATATAACTACTCAGGGTCTCAGGGGAAGTAGGAAACTGAAGCCAGGAGCTTTAAGTCTGTACGTGGGCGATGGTCATCGTGCAACAGTTGAAGCTATTGGAGAATTTCACTTGTGTCTCCCTAGTGGACTAGTTTTAATTTTACACAATTGTCATTATGCTCCCTCTATTACTAGAGGCATCATTTCAGTTTCACGTTTGTACAAGGATGGTTTTGTTAACCGCTTTGAGAATGATAATTCAATTTCAGTTTCTAGAAATAATTTGGTTTATTTTTGTGCTATCCCACGGGATGATATTTATGAAATTGATTTGTCTTCTTCTAATACAAATGATAGTTCTATGTATGCTATAAGCAATAAAAGAGCCAAGCTCAACTTGGACTCTACTCTCTTGTGGCACTGTCGTCTTGGACACATTAGCAAGAAACGCATTGAGAAGTTGCAACATGATGGACTTCTTAATTCAACTGACATTAAGTCTTTTGAAAAGTGTGTTTCCTGCATGTCTGGAAAGATGGCAAGAAAACCTTATTCACATCAAGTGGAAAGGGCTAAAGATCTACTTGGACTAATACACACCGATGTTTGTGGTCCATTTAAGACTGTGTCAAGACAAGGAGCAAGCTACTTCCATCTGTGTGATTAGGTGGCAAACCCTTCACTTCAATTTTTAGTTCGTTATGGGTTATGTTTTACTTACTGAAATAAAAACATGAAGTCTTTTGAAACTTTTAAAGTATTCAAGAGGAAGTTAGAAAACCAACTCGAGAAGACCATTAAGTCACTACGTTCTGATCGTAGAGGGATTTAAGATCAAGAGTTTTTGATCATCTAAAGATCATGGATAAGAATTTTGATATTGCCTATCGAACTCCTCCTTACACGCCACAACATAATGGTGTGTCTAAGAGGAGAAATAGAACACTGCTAGACATGGTTCGCTCCATGATGAGTCAAACTACTCTTCCAAAGTCCTTTTGGGATTATGCCCTTGAGTCTGCTGCACGCATTCTCAACATGGTTCCAACTAAGAAGGTTGAAAATACACCGTACGAAGTATGGCATTGGCAAGCCCCTAAGCTGTCTTACTTAAAAGTCTAGGGTTGTGAGGCACTTGTTAAGCGTGATACACTTACCAAACCTGACAAACTGGAACCCAGATCTAAGTGTATCTTCGTAGGATACCTAAAGGAAACGATGGGATATTCTTTCTACTACCCACCCGAGAACAAAGTATTTGTTGCCCGGAATGCTAAATTCTTTGAGAATAGTCTTATAATTCAAGAAGCAAGTGGAAGTATAGAAGATCTTGAAATCATTCAAGAAGAAGATATGCATCCTTCTATAGACATTGGCTTAAATCATGAAGAGGATGATCAAGAAATTGATGAACCTCAAAGTGATATCAATCCCATTCGTAGGTCCACCAGGACACGTCGTGTCACAGATCGATTGTGTTTACACGCCGATGCTGAGGAGCATGAGTTGGGGGATCTTGATGAACCCGCTAACTATAAAGCCGCTATGTTGGATCATGAATTTGACAAATGGCTTCATGCTATGAATGTGGAGATGCAATCTATGAAAGACAACGAAGTCTAGGACTTAGTTGATCTTCCTCCTAACAGCAAAACCGTTAGTAGCAAATGGTTCTTCAAAAAGAAGGCTGACATGGATGGTGCAGTACACACCTATAAAGCTCGTCTTGTAGTAAAGGGCTTCACTCAAACCTACAGGGTTGATTATGAAGAAACCTTTTCTCCTATTGCGGACATTAGAGCTATCAGGATTCTTATATCCATAGCTGCATTCTATGACTATGAGATTTGGCAAATGGATGTCAAAACTTCCTTCCTCAATGGACATCTTTCTGAAGAAGTCTATATGGTGCAACCTGAAGGTTTTGTTAATCCAAAATTACTAAACCGTGTATGCAAGCTCAAGTGTTCCATTTATGGACTTAAGCAAGCATCTAGGTAATGGAATAAACGATTTGATGATGAAATTAAGAAATTCGGTTTCAGTCAAAATCGTAATGAGCCATGTGTATATATGAAAGCTAGTGGGAGTTATGTCACTTTCTTAATCTTGTATGTCGATGACATATTGATCATGGGAAACAATATTCCAATGTTACAAGATGTAAAATCCTATCTTGTAAGATGTTTTTCAATGGTTTTAGCAAAGAAAACTAAGAGAAGCTGCATATATTCTTGGAATCAAAATCTACCGAGATAGATCAAAGCGGTTAATTGGTTTATGTCAAAGTGCTTACATTGAGAAAATCTTGAAAAGATATTTCATGGAAATTTCCAAACGTGAAACTATCCCAATGCAAGAAAAGCTAAAATTGAGCAAGTCACAAGGTGCTTCAACACCTGCTGAAAAACAGCGCATGCTAAAATTGAGTAAGTCACAAGGTACTTCAACACCTGTGAGATGTACTCGTCCTGATGCTGTGTTCGCTCAGAACATAACAAGCCGATTTCAACAGAATCCAGGTGAACTTTAATGGACTACTGTTAAGAACATTCTAAAGTATCTTCGCAACGAAGCTAAAATATATGTTTCTGATGTTTATGGAAGGTAAATGAAACGAGAGCTCAGGATTTCTTGCTACACTAATGTTGGATATCTGACGGCCTCAAGTCTCAGACTGGATATGTATTCGTTTTAAATGGAGGTGTTGTTGACTGGAAAAGCACGAAGCAAAGTATTTTTGCAACTTCATCTACAAATGCTGAATATATCGATGCTTTTGATGCATCGAAAGAGACTGTATGGATTCAAAAATTCATTTATGGGCTTCGTATTGTTCCCACAATTGAAGAACCTATAAATATGTATTGTGATAATACTGGAGCCATATCAATAGCGAAAGATCATGGAGTCACTAAAGGTGCAAGACATTTTCGTGCAAAAGTTCACTATCTTCGCGAGACCATAGAAATGGGCAATGTTAGGATAGAAAAAGTTGACACAAATGAAAACCTAGCTGACCCTTTTACAAAGGCTTTAGCATTTTCTAAGCATTTTGAATTGACTAAGAAAATAGGAATGATACCAGCTAGTAGTCTTATGTAAATCTATGTTTTATTAGTATTTGGATAATTTGAAATTGTAAGACAGTTTTATTTTCAAATGAAATAAAGAATACTTGATATTTGTTTTTCTTCTATAATAACTGTTATTTTATATTTGCATGTTTAATCCATGAATGATTTATCATTCTAAATATGTCCATTGTCGGTTAACAATATGGGAATATTGTTACATAAGGCAAATGTGAGTGTTGGTTGTATTCTTTGAATATATAGATTGTTCCCGCCAAACTCATGTGTATTCACAAAGGATGCATATTGGATATCCCAACTTTTGAACATTTACTTTTGAATCCCTGTCATGAGTAAGATGTCGAAAATGGTTTAATAAGTCGTCCTTAGACTTGAGATACAAACAAGTTATGTATGTGTGGATGTTAGTGCAAATATTACGATATTTAATCTATATGATCCCTTTATGTTTTGGTGATGACAAACATGTAACTTATAATACGTAACGTAAAGTGCTCAAGTTACTCGTAATCACAAATCATCAATGCATACATGCATCTACATGTCTCGACATCTAAAGTCTACATCAACACCGACATTTGTTTGCACCCGATGTAAATCACGTAAGGTATGTACAAACAACATTAAATTTATAGGATGATCAAAGAAATAAGTTTTTGTCTTAAACATTACAATTTTATATATGTAACAAAACAATTTCTTAAAAATTATTTAGACAAATTATTTTTAAATTATAAAGAAATGTTTTATGTGGTCATTATTTTAAAATTCAAATCTGGCTATTTCCCCCCCCCCCCCCCCCCTAAAATAGGTGTCACTTTCACCAGATAAACTTTCATCACAAGAAGACAAAAATAGGAGAGTATGTCGAGGCGGCCCCCTTAAATACGGCGGTCCCTCCAGCGGCACCCCTAATATATCTGGGACCGCCATTTCTTGACAAGCTGTTTTCTGCTCCTATAAATAGTGGGTCACTTCCAACTGTTTTAAAAACTCTTTTGCACGAATTTCTTTCAGTTCTTTCTCTCTCTAGATCTCAATAAATCTCTCTAAATCTGTGATCATTTAACTTGTTTAATCTTGTTTAAATGTAATCCAATCTTCTATCTTTTCCTTCTTCCGGTTTCTTGCTACACTGATGCTGGATATCTGACGGATGCTGACAACCTTAAGTCTCAGACTGGATATGTATTCGTTTTAAATGGAGGTGCTGTTGACTAGAAAAGCACGAAGCAAAGTATTTTCGCAACTTCATCTACAGATGTTGAATATATCGTTGCTTTTGATGCATCGAAAGAGGCTGTATGGATTCAAAAATTCATTTATGGGCTTGGTATTGTGATAATACTGGAGCCATAGCAATAGCGAAAGATCATGGAATCACTAAAGGTGCAAGACATTTTCATGCAAAAGTTCACTATCTTCGAGAAACCATAGAAATAGGCGACGTGAGGATAGAAAAAGTTGACACAAATGACAACCTAGCTGACCCTTTTACGAAGGCTTTAACATTTCCTAAGCTTATGAATTAACTAGGAAAATAGGAATGATACCAACTAGTAGTCTCATGTAAATCTGTGTTTTATTAGCATTTGGATAATTTGGAATTGTAAGACAGTTTTTATTTTCTGATGAATAAAGATACTTGGTGTTTGTTTTTCATTCATATAATAACTGTTATTCTATATTTGCATGTTTAATCCATGAATGATTTATCATTCTAAATATGTCCATTGTCGGTTAACAATATGGGAATATTGTTACATAAGGCAAATGTGAGTGTTGGTTATATTCTTTGAATATATGGATTGTTCCCGCCAAACTCATGTGTATTCACAAGGGATGCATATTGGATACCCCAACTTTCGAACATTTACTTTTGGATCCATGTCATGAGTAAGATGTTGAAAAATGGTTTAATAAGTCATCCTTAGACTTGAGATACAAACAAGTTCTGTATGTGTGGATATCACTTTTTAAGTATAAGTCAAACGCTATCCTGAATAAGGTAGTTATAAAGGCTATTCTTGGAAGTGATGTGAAGCAGCATCCACAACACTTGTAGTCAACAAAGAATTTGTTCCTCCACTTGATATGTGCAGAAAGATACCATGGGCCCTCTCCAGAATTAATCAGATAATTGCATGGCCGTGCCCAAAGGGTAATTCAAGATGATTCTTGATTACATTTGGTAAATCTGAATTATTTCTATAACGAGAAACATAATGTTGAACTATATGGAATGAGTTAGGATCCATATCTATGGTTTAACGGTATCTGTAACAAAGGGATGATAATAGCAAGAAATACATAACCATTAAAGCTGAGATTGTTCTTGAAACTTTATCTTAAGTATTTCTAATTTAAAGGCAATGTGAGTGGTGCTAGACGTTTCCATTGTCAGTATAAATGTATTCTGCTACTCCAACTCCCAAGTGAAAGCTGTTGGAATATGGTAGTTGGTTCCGCATTATGTACGTTAGAAATACGTGAGCCTATTGGGGGCACACACGTTAGAATACGAAGAGTATGTTTTTACTTCACGATAAATATTTAAATAGTCGTTAATTTACGTTACTTGCATAACTAACTTAACGGGTACTTTAAATAATAAACCAAGGGACCAAATTGGAACAAAACCCGAACCCTAGGGGTGCCCTAAAGTGGTCGGCCCCTAGGAGCTTCCGGAATGGTTTTTTGAGTTCAATTTGGAAATAAAGGAATAGAGGTGTAATGTGATAAGGATATGAGGTATTCTAGTTCATTTAGAACTAGGGTTTGGGTACTATAAATACACCCACCCCTAAGCCTCATTATTCATTCATCACAATACCTAAAAATCACCAAAGTTTTTCCTTGTTCTCCTCTCCCCAATAACCGATCGAACCAAAAATACCCTTTAAGGGATTTTCGGTTCTTCCTCCCCTATACCAAAATTGGGTAAAACCCAATTAGGGTTTTCGGATTTCTTGATCTCCCTTTGTTCGACATCATACTAGTATACAAGGGCTTTCGGTTTTGCTTCCTTGCTCGGCGATCACAAAAACCCAAACAAGGGTTTCGGTTTTGTTTGTTTTCGGTTCAACCGAATTTGGGTAAACCCTAATTAGGGTTTCGGTATTTTCGATTCAAGCTTAAGTGTGTTTGGTTTTCGGTACTAGCTACAAGGTTACACAAGGTGTTTGGTTCGTGAAGATCTAGACTAGCAATCTGGGCATACTTGGTTGACGTGTTTGTGTGAGCAACCGTAGATGCGGTAATTTAACCGCTAACTCGTTTTCAAGTTCAAGATTAAGAGGTAAGTATCTATTTACTTTTATGCGTTAATCTATATGCTAAAACTAGATCAATTCCGCTGTGTACTAGTAGCTAATTGGTTACCTAGTTTGTTAAACCCCAACATCTTGTTTGTCTTCCTTCTTCATACTTCAACGGGTTACGTTTGAATGTCGCAACTTGTGCTTGATACATACCGCGATCTAGCGTTCCGCGATCGAGCTTCGGGTTGTTGTCGTAATCGTACAACATAAAAGGTAAACAGTGTTAATGATCAATTGTGTGTATATTGCAGTCACTTTAGCTGAAAACCTATTTAAAATGCTTAAGGTTAAGGCAGTAAAAGGTTACTCCATGAGCTATATGATTGAATCGAACGTTGAAGTCAGGTTAAATAAGTTATTGATTAGCATGTAGGCATGGTAACTACTGTTTATTCACTTCAGAACTGAGTTATCTGAATAGGTTTGGTTCATGATCTTCCACTTTTACCCTTATTCATTTGGAACAACTAAATATATTATTGTGCATATGATGATAAAGTTATGAAATTTTAGTTGAGTACAAAAGAAAGTTCCTTGATAAACGACTAAATTGAACCTAATGATCAAATGCACACCATAGAATATCGATACTACTTTGAACTTTGACCATAATGAGCAATTCAGAGCAAAACCTAGAACTCTAGAAGCATTGCAACCTATTGAAGTGGAACTTGTAATTGGAGACTATTCAGCTCTTTCTAATAAATAGGCCACCTGATCCTTCTTATTCTGCGGGCTAAAGTTCCAACGGTATCACACGTTTGTTCCTTGCTAGTTGCCAAGTTCCAATGATAGCCATAAGAGTCTTCATGTCAATTTCACCTTCGGCATGAAAATCAGTCATAAGTCTGATAACTTTTACTTCATACAACGATGTTATCATCACATTATCATAACTCATACCAACACTAGCCGTACACCTAAAATAGAGAGAAACTACCATTTATGTAACTGATCTTATTTTTTTTGCCATGATGACATATACATACTACAGACACACAGCAGAAAAAAGTCATACCATTTGAGGAGCATGCCTATATGTTTTTGCACTAATTAGGTAGCAAAATATCCCAATTTTACAGCACAAAGGGAAAGATCAAGCCTGATGTACAAAATTTAAAGCTTATATAAACATATTAAGTCATATAATGCACAACATAAACATGTCGTACATATCCATATGAAAGAAAACAACTTACCCCTCTGATAAGCCCTTAGCGCCATTGTCAGATACGCACATTGTTGTCCTGTGTATGTGATTGTCCCATATTCATCGTTGAGCATTATTGCCAATCCCATCCATATTCCCTCAGGATGATCATCTGCTCGGTCCTAGCCACAATCAGCCAAAAGCTCTCCCTTATGTACCTTATGCAGCAGCTTCATGAAGAGCTCTCTGTGATGTTCAGGCCAGCTAGCATATTCTCTCAAGGCTTCTTCATTCTCCTTAATGTTTGACATAGCGTTGTCTTCATCATTCTTTTCAGCCAAGTTAGGATGGGCAGTTGACACAGGGTCGATGTCCTTATCCTTAAGCGCAATTGTAATATTTTCACGCAGCAACGTGATCAGCATTGAGCCATTTTATGAAGCCGGCCCTCACTCCCTCTGGATCATCCGGTGGAACCTAATAATGATTATCCAAAAGCTCCCCATTAAAGTGCCCTTCTCAGCAACTTCGCAAGGAAGTTTCTGTGATGTTGATGCCACCTACCATGTTCCATCAAGACTTTTTCAATATCGTCGGTGTTTGGTAAAGCTTCGTCTATCTTACGTGCAGTTCTTCGCTCTCTTCCATCGTCTCAGTGATCGATATACCGCTGTCTATCTTACGTGCAGTGGAGATTATGTCGCTGTCTTCGCTGTCTTCCATTGTCAAATGGGCAACTTGCATATGTTATTTTCAGTCTTTCTTTGTTTTACTGCAAGTCTGCAACGCTGAGCATACTCATTGGGCTTTAAAGGAAGGAAATTAAGGAACAGCTTCCTTAATTTGTACAATTTCATCAGAAGTCTTAAAATGTTAAATGAGCTATGTAGTACATGTAGAATATTTTATTACAAGTGTTCAGTTAACCTACCATTTGTTTCTAATACATTTTGCTTTCGCAAAAATTTAGTGACTACGAAATTTAGACTTGTCTACATATCTATATCATTGAGTTAACAACTCTCCTAGATACTGATGGTTGTAATTAACGTTATTAGTATACTTGTCGAACAATGAAACATTGCAATAAGTACAAAACTACATATGCAATTTTCATTCGATCATATTCATATTTGTAATAAGAAATAAGGCAAAGAAGACACACTGTCAATTTGCATAGAACATAGACAACTTTGTCAATAAACTCATAACTATATTAAAATACTTGATTTGATGCCAATCACAGAAGAACCCGTTATGTTACAAAATTGCACCAAATCATCTACTTGTCAATTAGACAATATCAACTATGCTAGAAAAAGATCCATCAGTTAAACATAAAAAAGACAACCTCAAACATCATCCCCATAAGTAACAACCTTGAGACAGACAATCCTGAAAATGCTTTAGAAGAAGACGAGCTGTCCATCATGCCTGTCGGGGTTACTGCTCCAGTGCTCCCATTCAATGTCGTACCATTCATATTCATATCCGCTGGGGTTAAGGCTCCAACACTCCCATCCATTGGTGTACCATTTTGAGGTGGAGGCAGTGTCGCGCCTGGAGTTGGAGAACTCATCCCTTCTGTCCCTTTAGCGGTACTGCAAATCATTGTGCACATACAGTAAAAATTTAAGAACCATACCCAATATATAGCAAGTTACCAACTACCACAAAATCCATTGATAGTTAGTATCTTTTATTTTACAGTTAAGAGGCACCTCCCCCTTTTTCTTACATGTAAATCCGCCAATGCATAATACAGTAGTATTTGTAACAGAGACAAAAATAAATAACACTAACAATGGCAAGTTGTTATGCCAAACACGGCAAAAATAAACGATGGGTCCATGTTGTTATGCCAAATTTCTCATTTAGGATTGGTTACAGAGAAATAACACTAAAAATGGCAAGTCACAATATCAAGTGATACATCCAAAATGATAATGGTCATTATGCGTTTCGTTAAAAGGAGAAATCGTTTTGGCTCAAGCCAATTCCTTGGCGTTGGCTTTGGCGGGGTTGGGACTCGGTGTGGTGGTGTGGGTCCACATTGGATGGCGCCGATGAAATACTGCGACACCCGGAGCGCAAAATAAAATTTTGATGCACAAAACATTGCGTGCCAAATTTTCGTGCAGCAAGAAAATAGAGTAAAAGAATAAGTATTTCAAAAAGAACCTTTTTCAGCAAGGGTAAATGGCACAAAAATGCACTAAACTTAAGGTCTTTTTTCAATCAAGGTACTTAACTTTTTTACTTGCACATAAAGGTTGCTAACTTTTTTTTCTAGCCAATTAAGGTTTTTTCTCACTTCGTGTTAACACACTAACCCTCATTTCGTTATATCCTCAAAATTTGTGTTAATAAAAAATGGACTCAAATTGACAATTATCCAAAGATCCTTTATAACTTCCATACTCGATCAACAACCGATCAAAGGCATGCCAGATTTATTTCCAATCCTTTATGACTTTCATATGTACATCTGTATATATATTTGTTCCTTTTAAGCTTTATGACTCTTTAATTGCCTGCCATTTTTTATACTTTTCTTGAAGGGACTTCATATTGATGTTTGGTTCAGACTTCAGAGTACACACATACATGTTAAACAGCTTTCAAGTGCATAAATTTATTCTACATGTCGCAATGTTTATATTATTTATATATTAAACAACAAACAAGAGAATCGTACAAACCATTCTACAAATGATCATAAAATATGAATCTTACACAACTATACATTACTATATCTAACACTTAAATTTCGTCGAAGTTAATATACCAAACCTTATGTCGTGTAGATATCATCTTGATTGTAATAACCAGTCTTATTAATAACTTGTAATATTGAATCGCCTAATGCAACCTTTTATTCCTGTTATGAATTTGTAAAATTAAGGTCAAGTCTAACAGCAATAGCATCGAGACGTTACCAAACGTTACCTATATATGCCACCGAGGACGTAAATAATTTTCCTGATGTGTAGTGTTGTAACAGTTGACCTTTTAATTTTTATCAATGCTAAAAGTGTAATAATTTTTCAGGCATCATTTAGAATCACAACAACTGCGGTTATTTTGGAGTTTAATCATTCTTCAAAAATTGTTAAAAAGATAAAGCTAACTGGTGAACCATGCAAGATCTATAAGAAAACAGCACTTATTAAAAAGATGTTCAATTCTGATCTTGAAATAGCCCGGTTTAAAGGTGCATCTATTCGTACAGTTAGTGGAATCCGTGGGCAAGTGAAGAAGGTATGAGTTATAAAGGATTTTTGGATAATTCTCAATTTGAACTCTTCATTTTTATTTAACATAAGTTTTGGGGATTTAACGAAATAGGGGTTAGTGAACGGGAATAAAAAAAAAAAAAAAACCCTAAATCGGTTAGAAAAAAAAGTTGGCCACCTTTATATGCAAGAAAAAAAGTTAAGTACGAAACACACCATAAGTTTAATACATTTTTGTTGTCATTTGCCCTTTCAGCAATTATCTATTCCTACCTCTATTTTTTTTAGAAATATTTTGGGATTTTTTTAACAACAGAACTTTTATCTTTTATGCATCAAAATTTTGTAGACTTTTTTATTATAAGATTTAGCCCTTCTTTTATTCCAAAATTTTCTTTTTATTGTGAAATTTCTTCAAATGTTTTCGAAAATTTATTTGTCTAAATTCCCTGTAATCTTTTATCCAACGTATAGTACTCATATTCCAATACAAATATACATGTATAGATAGCAATTACCAACGTAGTAGACATGTTAGTTATTGAAATAAAAACCATGGTATTTTAATGATATAGCTTTAAATTTAATAAATATTTACAACATATAATTATATTACGTTAACAAATTTTGTTCAAAGTGAAATTTGAGGCCCCGATTATCAGTGGCGGTACCAAAGGGGGGGCAGTGTGGGCAGCTGCCCCACAAACCTGTCAAATTCTTTTGAAAAAAATAAAATTTTAAGGGTGTTTTTGTAATAAATTATATCTGCCCCCATATCCAAAGTAAAAAAATAAAGCGGCAATATAGACAAGAAAAAAAGGCAACAGTTTGCCCCCTCAAATTTTTTTTCCTGGTACCGCCCCTGCCGATTATATAATGGAATGTAAATTTTGAGTCCTCTAAATAGGACGAGTCAAAGAATATGTTGGACAAGCACAGCAATCAAAGGGTTGAGAAAAGAACCCAAACACAAACCCTTACATGATAGCGCCACGTGTACAAATTCACATGACAAAAATCACACGCCAACACCCCTGCCCTGACCACTCACAGTAGATAGTAAAAACTTTCACCAATAATGCTATTTACTTTTTTCTTCTTTTAGCAGAAATTTTAAATGCTTTTCCATTTTTGTCAAAATGCTTATTTTTTCGCTCGATACAACTTCGTCCGTTTCATATGTCCACAGTTTCATTTTAGATTAACTCAAACTGATTGTTTACTTTTAAAAATAAATAAAGTATTTATTTCGAGTTTATCGTATTACTTTTATTTTAAATTATTATTATAAAAATTAAAAAAGTTTTAAATTAATTAACTAAAAATGAAACTGTCATTTTAAAAAAGTAAGAAAAAATAACAATTTTACAACCTCAAATATTTTTAAAAATAATTTCCACACAAATGAGTTGTTAATTTATCATGACATTTGAACAATTGTTCTTTTTTTTTTTTCACCATCTCTTTCTTTTGTAAAAAATTATTTTTTTACATATCATTGTGCGTGTAAATTATTTTGTAAAATTTATGTGGTTACAGCATCGCTTAAAAAAAACAGTAATGGTGGTGTTTTTGTGTTTTTATTATCCCCTAGTACTGATTTACAAATTCTAACAGCACACTAAGTAAGACTATAAAACACACTTCAGCTTTGAGCTAACTATAGTCCACAACTTGTTAAAGAGCATTTCTTTCGCACATGTAACAGAACTTGTTACAAAGATTTTTTTAAAATGAATTAAAGATAAGCATTCAATTCACCATAAATTACATAAAACATGCAGACTTAACAAATTTCTTTAAAATAAACGTGAAAAAGGTGATCTAAATGCATAAAAAAAAAGCAACCCTAAAACATGAAACACCCTCTAGTACTAAAAATTTACTCATAAAAATAAAATAATGGAACATGAAGTAACACATACCTTGGAGAACCCGGATAAACACAAGTTCCATAACCTAAAAAAACAAAACACGCCAAAAAACAAAAACGTTAGTTTACAGAATCAATAATTTTGTCTTTATATATAAGCCAAAAAAAAAACAATAATCTAGACTTACTAGGATCAGTTTTAGCGACAACAGCAGTGCCAGCAAAGTCACAAGCACCAGGCGCCAGGAAAGCATGCGTGTAAAAGCTGTTGAAAGCATACGAAGCATGCGCCTGAAGGGTATCCGGAAGAAAACAGTCACCTTCCTCTGAAGTTTAAAGGAATTCTTTGTGGTAAGACTTTGAATAGGTTCATATGCAAAGGCTGTTAAGTTTAGTTTTTATAAACTTTCAGATATTCAATTGTTATGATATACTCATAGGATGTTTGTTATGTGTCAATTTTATCACTTTATTTTACTCCATGAGAATTGCGCTATTATTAATTAAATCACTAGACAACGTCAAAGGATAAACAGTACAACAGGTACTAGAAAAATAAAGGTGGCACACGGAAGTTTACTTCACATTAATTAATCTATATATATTGTCGTTTGTTGCAATGATCTTTTTATAATAGATTTGATGACACGAAATGCCATACTTGAAATAATTAATCAAACATTTATTTAACTAGCTGAGCTTTTTCTAATTAATTACCTTTGAAATTATCCATATTCTTTTTATTCAAAACGAGGCATGCAGACCCGTGCGTTGCACACGGCTTGTGTCAATTGTTTTTTCGCATGGTGTGCGTATAATGGTCGCTTGCATAGTGATTTTGTTAAATGTTGATCCCTTTGTTTGATGGGTTATTACCCACACAATTGTAGTGGGGTATTTGAGTTTGACGTGTACGTTTGATCACTGTATAAAAATGCCGTAAGATTTGCGGTAGCTAAGTTGGGCACGTCAATTTAACCGGTGTGAATTAGTTAACTGGGGATTTTTCAACTTTTTTTTAAAACCACGTAATGTATTTTGTGACGGTCCACGCTAAGTTCCATTTAGAGAATGTTCAGTGCAAATGTGTCGTTGTAACGGTCGTTTGGGCAAAACTAACCATTAGGTCTACAGGTTATTAACGAAAGCCATGGTTTGGATAAAGTATGCAAACTAAGGCATACACCTATGCATTGCACACGGGTTGTATCTAATTGTTGATTGCGTACCATACGTTGCGGCAGGGCTAACTTAGTCGCGTTGCGGTTGGTTCCCATTGTAACTCACTTATCTTACCAAATCATATGTGCATTCAGCTTGTATATTCAAAAATTGTTTGCAACTGATTGCAATTCACAATAACCAAAATGATCATTACATGGTTCTTAAAAGGCAATAACAGATAAAGTTGCTATATGAAATGCACTTCAGTTCCAATTACAAACTTGTCAAATTCGAACACTCTTAATTCCAGATGACTTTTTTGGTGTTCTCCAATGCTTATTGAATGTCTCCACAGAATCTGGTCCAATATCTAAATCCATTCGTCCGTTTGTTCATGCTTCCCAAACAGCAGGTTCACTCGGGTATCTAGAAACTTAGAACTCACTTCCTAAAGAGCCTGTATTCAGATCTATTTACGTATTAGCATAACATGGACTCGTAATCAAATGATCAATTCATGCAAATGAGTGGTCAATGTGTACCTGTGCAAGGAAAGAGACGCAAACTGATGTTTCCTGATGCCGCAACCATATTTGCAACAAAAATCCGGGTTAAAGTACTTTACTTCTATTAGTTAGTTTAGTTTGGAGATGTAGTAATGTTATTGATGGGCTTGCTGGTGATTTTGATTGATTATTGTCTTTCAATCCAATATATTCGCATTGGATCGTATAAGATCACATAATATAAAAGCATTTACCTTAAAATCCCGACCACCAAGTTAAACAGGTTTCCACTCGGCCATGAAACTAACTTCTGGAAAGTGACGTCATATTTAAGCCCATACAACCATGTCCCAGGTTGAACAAACTAAAAAACATAGTAAATCCCGACTGTGACACTAAAAAACGAACTACTACTTGTGAAACAATAAGTTCTGGATAAAAGTACCAAAATACCTGAAAACAACTAACACGCCTCTAATGAAGATATATCTCCCCATGCCCTCTAATTTTAGAGTACAAACAACTTAGCTGCATAAACATAAAAATCAAATTTCAAAGTACAAAAACAATTCACAACTTCTATTTTACACAATAAACACGACTGTGAAAAAAAATTGAGGCTTTACATACCTAGGCTGATCGAGGAGACCTCAACAGCATGTATATTAATAAGCAGATGGTGGAGGTACATCGGAGGTGGGTGAACAATGGTGACTATTGCCGGAGAAGAGGGGTTGGGATGGCGGTGACTCTTGTGCTATTGGAATGAAGTGTGTGTTTTGGGCGGTGAAAAGTGGGTATTTTAGGTGAGTGTGTTTTAGGTGCACCGGGAAGAAAGGAAAAGAGACACCTAGCTTATGTGGAGGATAATGTGTCCCCGTGCTTAACATGCCCCCTGCAAACGATGACATACACAATCAAAAACATGGTCCGTAAAAAGGCCCGTACTATGTACCCTTGATACTAATTAAAAAAAGTAGATATTTACAGATGGCTCTGACAAAACACTATGTAGGGGGTATGTTTCGATTTCTTTCAACGACATGATCATAATCATCAAATCATACTTTATCTTAATTTTTATTAGTTAAGCAGACATTGCGAGATAAATTAGAATCATTTAGCGCCTGTTCCATGTTGATGTTTTGTGCAAAAGTTGATTGGTATTCGTTCCCAGTTGCTGTGCTCTCCATAACACGAACATTGCGGTTCAACATTCAATGAAACATGTTTTTTACTCTATCACCTAAAAAATCCACTGGATAGGACATTTGTTAGCATGCCTCATAACAAAAACTTTATGCAAATATGAGAGTCGCAATAACTGGGCGCGCGCGATATCACATTAGCTGGAGGTGCTTTTTTATATTTAACGTTTTTTCGGAGACCTTAAGGTCTAGTGATACATTTGGCTCTTTCTATGTCATGGGTAAAATATTATCAAATTCATTGTTCGAGTAGTTCGATCATTCCTGTGCTACGTAGTCTTTGAGGGTATGTTCTGACACCCCTAAACTATGGTATTATATATGGATTCATCATTCCAAATGCATACTAAATAGTAAAATAAAAGATTTGAATTGCAACTGAATTACATTAATCACAAAAAAACAGGGTTCTTTGTTGTCTACACATGCCAGATTCTCATGGAAGTTTATTTTTAGGCATTTTGTGAAAGGGTCAAACTATTGCAAAGTTTATTTTGTTTTATAGCTATACTCAAGTGTTATTGAATCATGAATGGAACCTAATTTTTTAATTTAGCATAAGGATTTTTCTTATATTTTACTTAATATATATAACTAATCTCTATTAGACCTAATATCATCAATCATTTAATATCAAATCTTTCAATCTTTGGTTTGTAATGTGTGTCATCAAATAAGGGATCTTATGGAATAAATAGATAGGATGTGAATAAATGGTTGTTTATGAAAAGAAGTTAGTTGTGGCACTCATAGGAAAGGTCGCAATGGGAATGATTATTTTTCTACAACTTGACATCGACATTCTAATGTTTAGAACACTAAACTTAACTTATAATTGTAAACTATACTTTGTATATAATGTTCAGCCGATTCATAGCTAAGATTAATTGGTTGCTAAAAGTTAATACCCTTTATAAAACAAAAATAAAAGAAAACAAAATACATATATAGTTATTGCAAAACCTTGGCATGAAAATCTTTCTTCCCACAAATTTTTTTGCACACAATGCTTTTATCAACCTTGTGAAATTCATGGTTTAGATAGAAAACTCTCTGATAACAAAGTAAAACTCAGGATAAGAATAATTTACAGTGAAAACTCTGAATATAAAATTCCACTAATTTTCTTATCCATCGCTCGCGCTTGGAACAAACTTGTTGAGCTCTCTTCCCCACCCTAATCAAACCTAAAGTGAAAACTCAGAATATAAAATTCAAATAGAACTAAAGCTAATTTTGTGTCTGAAAGGTACAATGCTAATTCAAATGGAACTGAGTTATTAGCTACAAAGTTTCACTACTTTTAATCAAAACTCCTTGAACCCATTCTTCCGAAACCAATTAACAATGAGTTAATCACCGAACACTAAAAAATGATTAAATATAAGTTATTCCTTAAGTTTCACATACTCATTAACCATTTAGATTCTAAAAAAATTAAAAATAATAATTTAACAAGCAGAAAACAAAACGAAAGAATAAAAAGCTTACTTTTTGAAGATAAATTAAAATCATCTTCATTTTTAATTTTTCAAGTTTTGGTTTTCTCACATGGTTTGGAGGCATTGATTCTGATATTTTGATTTTCTGATTTTCTGATGAATTTGATATGATTGGAATGTGTATGTGTTTTTGGAGGTTTTAAACCCTGGTTTAGATTTGGAGATCAGGGGTTTGTAACCTATGCTTGCTGGAATCCCTAAGGTCGATACTAATTAGTAACTTTGTAACTGCAGAAGTTGATTTTAAGTTTTGGTTTTGTGATGAAAAACTTAACGCAATAGGGTTTTGTACCTGTGGCTATTTGGGTAATACAAATCATTTAAAGATACAACCCCAATAAATTTAAGGCTCAATCTTTTAGTATAATAGATACTTTTTGTGTTGTATGATCATCATTATATTTGGGGTCCGTTTGGTTTGAAGGGTTTTTTTGGGTTTTAGTTTTAAAAGTTAAAAAAATTTGTTTGGTTGCATTTTTGAAAAAATGATTTGGATTCTTAACATATATTTATGGGGTTGTGTAAAAGATATGAGTGATGGGTTTGGGGGGTTTTATGACAAAAGTGGGACCCAAGACAACTTCAACCTCATTTTTTATTTTTTTATCATTTTATTATTAATATAAATAAACTTTAATTTATATTTTAGTAAATAATATATTTTTAAATATTATTTTCTCTCTCCTAACTCAAATTCAAATTTAAATTCTAAACCAAATTTAAATCCATATCCAAATCTTAATCCGAACCCCATCTATAAACCAAACGGGCCCTTAGTTTTAATTTGGTTTCTTAGTTTGGTTTGTGTCTTATTTATTGACTCATTCATTTGGTCTTAGCCTAAGTTTTGACGATTGAAAGTAACGAGACATGTCGATCCGTGCGCAGTGTTTTGAAAGGCTCAGGGCGCACTAAGGCGTAAATGGCTTATGGAGCCTTGAGGCAAGGCGCAGATGAAGGCGCGGGCTTCATGAATATGAGTCGCATTAAATTGAAGTAAATTATAATAGTTTAGGCGAAAATTTATAGATTAATGATGACTTAAATAACACTAAAATAATTAATGTATCTAAAAAATTGAATAGTTAAACCAAAAATATCAAGAAATGTATCAGATTCATGACATGACGAGATTATGTTATCTCATGTATAAAATAGAGAGAGGGGTCTGTATGTGCAGACACTTGAATTGAAAGACCAAACACTCAAATTGATTAATTTATTTAGTTTCTAGGTAGTTTCTAAGTAATCTATTATTAACATATTAGGGCGATAAATGTTAAATTTGAAAAGAAAGTTTCAAAACCCGTCAACTTTTCTAGGAGCGCCTAAGCTCAATGCTCTAAATCCCAAGGCTCTGCGCTTTTTGTGAGCCTTGTGCATGTGCGGAGCCTCGATCTAAAAAAATCCCTAGAGCTTGAGCCTTAGAGCCTAGGCGCGCTTTTTATGGGCGGTCGTGTGTTGCACCAGGCTTGGTCTTTGGAGAAAATGATAGTGTTTCGTCATAAGTATGCAAGAAACTAAAATGTTGATGTCATTCGCAACAGTTTCGGCAAGACTCTGGTCCAATTTTCAAGTATTTTCAATCAAGCGTTTCAACAATGACGCGAAATCCTTATAGTTTCAACAAAAAAATGCCGAGTTCTCCCGTCATTTAATCAACTAAAAAACCATGAACTTACCATTGGGTATGGAGATGATGACTTCAGCGTCCTTCGTGCACTTGTGTTGGGTTCTATAGATGTGTTGGAATAGGTATTGTTCGTTTCTTTATTTTCAGTTACAGAAGCTAGTTGGCTCTTGGCTTGACTTTGGTGTTCGAGTGCTCCATTGTTGCTTACCTCTTATGACTTTTTGACTCTCATTCTTGGAATAATGTGTACAGATGGTGGGAGAAGCCTTTATTGTATCTCCTGTTAACAAAAAAAACACAATTATAAAGAGTCGCGAACCAATCTCACACAACGCCTATATATAAAGGGCATTAATGAGCAACTTCAATAATCTCGAACAACCTCTATATAAGCGGTTTCACTAACCAATTCTGATAAAAAATTTAAATAAGTAGTTTCATTATGTATTAAATTTTACTTATTTTTAAGGATTCACTAAGCACTTGGTCATAGCATTCTGTTGGGCTCAGGATTGGTTGACCTCAGCAGCCCGAAAGCCTGAAAGCTTCCCATAAAAATTAGATCCTGTGCAACCAAAGAAGATTTAGTGGTTAGTATATTTGCTTACCTACTTGTTTTTGCCTACTGTTGATTGTTTACTATATTTGTAGGTATCAGCAAATGGTTGCTTCGAGTATAAGTGCATTTATGTTCTACTTATAATAAATCATTAAGGCAAATGAAATAATAGACTAATTGGTAAACTTTAGATACTGATCTGGATTTTTTTGAGTTATTTGCAATTTGTTAATAAAAGATGTAAGAATGACATCAACATTTTAGTTTCTTTAAGCATGGTGTCTGACTGACATTTAGCTGACTAAATCCACATGTCCTGACCCACCGTCACACAAACTTGAACCTCGTAGCAAACTGGTAGATATGTAGAAATGCTGACTGGAAGTTAGATAGTACATCATAAAGAGGGGGAAAAGTAACATTTATGTCACACCCCAAAAAAGGCG